>JAIFZK010000005.1:9887500-9897500 GCA_027481765.1 Tenualosa thibaudeaui
GGTGATACAAATATACTGCTGTAACCTATATGGACATAACCTCAGATCATTTGAATACAGCTGTAACAAAGCCAAATCTGTTAACCGTTTATCAGACACCAGTTGCTGTTTTAATGCAACTGGTAATAACGTGATTTGATTCTGTAACTATCTACTTAATATCTACTACTATTTCTACACTACATCTAATGGCTTCCCAAGGTTGTACTGTGTGGTTGACAAGCTAGAGCTGAGAGACCCATTATCTCACCACACAAGGGAAGACCTTTTCATACAAAATAGCTTTAATCATCTCTGTGTGGTGCAGGAACCGTTAAACAGTATTTACAATAATGAAAGCCTACGGCTCCACCCGAATGCCACAGGCCTAAGCACAGCCGTCAAAACAGCATCACTTTGCTATGCAAGCTGTTCAGATGAACAAGTAAAGACACAGTGCTGATAGTGAATGCTCTGAGCACATGCACAGGCGTTCAGTGCATTCAATGGGTATGCAAGTGGACAGGAGCAGGCTGGAGACTTTCTCTCCTCCCCTTAGCCAGCCCAGCACTGTGTGTGCAAGAGCTTCTCCTTCTCCATCCAAAGCCACAGGGGGAAATCAGGAGGGGTGCAGAGGGGGCAGAGCTTCACAAAATACATGTCCTATACCACAGGGCTGTTGCAACCATTCACAAAATCAGCTCAGTCTAATTAGCACAACTATTCAGCCAGGCAGATCAGCTAAAAGGAGTAATACACCTGCGTAAAGGTGGAGACTATTGAATGGCAGGATGTTTATTTTCTGAGGCCGGAAATTTCTGCCTCTTGTGGTACAACAGTGTTGTGTGTGTGTGTGAACGTGTGTGTGTGTGTGAAGGTGTGGGGACTCTTACTGTGCCTGGTCCTCTCAGGGTCCTCCTCCGGGCAAGATGGGGGTAAACTACCCCCTTCACTCTCACTCCCTCCAGGGGTCTTCGGAGAGGCATCGGACGAGGATGCCTGCTGCTGCTGCTGCTGTTGTGGCGGCATGTGTGTGTGTGCCTGCGTCTGCTGCGTGTGTGTGTGACCGTGTGTGTGCTGTTGATGCAAGTGCTGCTGCTGCTGATGATGATGTGGTTGTGGATGCTGCTGCTGCTGTTTCCTGTCGGGCTTCTGCGAGGCGGTGGAGGCTGCGGAGGTGGCAGTGGCGGTACAGCACTCGCCGTTCTGGGATGGCTGAGATGGCTCCTGAGTCTTCTTCACCTTGATGAACATGGGGGACGGAGGGCCACTCTCCATGGGCCTGATGGACAGACAGAGATGGAGGGAGAAAGAGATAAATTGAAGAGAGAGAGACAGAGAGAGAGAGAGAGAGAGAGTGAGAATGCGTTTCAATCACTGAGAACCGCACACCCACACACACACGTACACACACACACACGATCAACACTGTTACACCTGTTAGACAAATACAAACAAACACACCCTAACGAACCTGTGCTCCGATGTACTACAACAGGCCTACAATAGCCATGCAGAGGACAAACACACACTTACTGAAATTCGCACTAAGAAAACCACACAATGGAAAAACCCATTCACACAATGACAAGTCTGCACACATGGTGAAAAAAATCATGTTAATGATGCAAAACACACATACACACACACATACACACACACACAAACACACACACACACACACACACACACAAACACTGTGCTACGTTGTCACACACACACTCTTCACACAGGCAAAAAAGCAGAAGAACAACAACAAAAAAAATAAAACTCTAAACTCTGAAGTGCCATAATTTATGCACTGAGCACTTTCCATTTTCTGTCCAATTTGACAGCGTCTGCGTGAGTACAACTGCCGCGCCTGCCTGCCTGCTCGCTTTTGAAGGCATCTGGCTCTGCCGTCCCAAAGCTAGGGGGATTAACTGTGACAGACTACTTTAAATGCACGGGGCCATGACAATTTCCCTCTTCTGAACGGTGATGAAAATTAATTCACAACACACACATTCTTAGTGGAGCAGGGAGAATTAGGAGTCAACCCTTTTCAATAGAGAGAAAGAGAGAGTCAGCGAGTGGTGGGGACAGAGTGGGAGGGGGTTGGGGGGGGGGGGAGAAAGAGAGAGGGATACAGAGAGAGACGAAGAGGGTAGAAAGTGTGTGTGTGCGTCTGTGTGTCTCTGTGTGTGTTTCTGTGTGTATGTGTGTGTGTGTGTCTGTGTCTGTGTGCTGTACTGGATGAGGCAGTGAATGATGACTAGTGCTTCTCAGTCTGCTAAAGAGGCCTTGTCTGGAAGCAGAGCATGATGGGAAAGCTGAGTTAGACAGCGAAGACTGCTGGTTACCGTGGCTGTTGTTGTCAAGTAAACCACCCCACAAATGAGGAGCTGTCAGGTCTGTCATTTTGTCCTGTCTATCTTTTCCCTTTGCCTTGGTACAAGGATGCTGTTTGTTTTTTTATTTATTTGAATTCTTCCATCTTTTCATTGTCTTTTTTTCCCCCGTTTTTTTTCCACCAAGCCTCACCTTTTCTTGGCGTTCCCTTTCGACGGCCCCTTCTGCACCTGCCCTTTGGGTTCGGTCTTGGTTTCCATGGTGACCCTCTCCGGGTGGTTCCACAGCTTGTGTTTCTGCAGACGCACCTTGGTAGCGAACACAGCCTCACAGTAAGGGCATGCGTGCCTCAGTCTCTCGGCCACGGTCGCCTGAGACAGAGGAAGACACTGAGAGGGGGCGCTTATTTCCGTGCCCATGTCGTGCCTTTGAGCCTTGCTCAAGTTCAGCGCAAATTGATTCACCTTGGCTGTGAGTAGCCTTTAAATGCTGCATTCATATATTTGACTTGAACACTTATGCACAGAAGTACCTTAGTGGGTTACTACTTTTACCTTGCCGGAAAAAATCCAGAGTCAATCAGCTCGTGTGCCTGTTCTTTGAGGCTGCCGAGTGCTGAACGACAGCATATAGTACAACGTTGTACCAAACACTGCAATATCAAACAACAGGGCTACGGGTTGATTCATTCTGGATAATCCCTTGAAATCAAGTCAAAGATCAGCAACTGTGAACAGCATTGGATTGAAATTGACACTGATGGGTTTTCATTTCACATTGAAAAGCCACATGTAATGCTGCTCTGGCTACTAGATTTGTGCTGTGGTAATGCTGGGCTACACTTTGCTTGTTGCTCTACCTGCCCGACACACCTGTTTTTAAGCCGATGGCCAGCATCTATCAGGTCCACCTGTCACAAAACTCTGAGTCACTCACTCTGCTGAGAATTGCCTACAAGCAGAGCAGTCCAAAGGCTTAGCGCGGCAGACGCTATATTGTGTTTGTCCTGTCTGTGGGTCTGATGTAACACACCCTTATGCGCTCTGAGGTAAAAAAAAGACAGACGGCAGCAGCAGCAGCGGTCAAACATGTCTGTGGTGGCGTCATTGCACTGTGCTGTTTGCAGTGGCTTCAACAAGGGCCTGTGGCCTGCTATGTGTATATGACAACTGTGTGTGTGTGTGTGTGTGTGTGTGTGTGTGTGTGTGTGTGTGTGATGGGGGTGATGGTGTCACACCAAATCTCTGGGGTGGACTGGGGCTAAGTACTGGTGAGGGAAGGAGGGTACTATGCTATGGGTGAGGGAAGGGTCAATAAGGCAGGACGTTGATCAATGAATGTACACAGTATGGACAGCATGCTGTCTTACCTTTCACAAAAATGGCTGGCCATGTTGGCAAAATTAGAATCAGAGTCTATATGTAAAGTTAACTACTTTGGAACCAGAGCATGGATACTGTGAACTGAAAAACTGGACTAGTCTGGCAACAATTTTGGTTAAACCCTAAAAAGATTAACCAATTTGTTTAGTTCCCTGCATTGTTTCATGTTTGATTGAATATAAACTGTCAGTTGTTTTACAGTCATTGGTTAGTGTGTTTTGGGGAGAGAGGGGTGGTTGTGAGTTGAGGGGGTTAGTGTGTGTTGGGAAAGAGGGGATGAGGGGACTTCAGTCCTTGGCAGCATGAGTTGGCAAAAACAGTAGGTTGGTTGGCAACTTGGCTAGGCTGACTGGCAACACAACTAGGCTATTTGGCACCTGAGGCTGTTGATGCTGGGACAGTCCAGCCAGCAGAGGTTAATCAGGACAACAAGCTGTCAGTCATGGCTGGATGTGTGAGGAGATGTTAAGTGTGTGCTTTTGCCTAAACCGTTTTGGGGATGGGGAAAAAACGTGTGGCGTAATTGGATGGATGAATTTTTTTTTTTTTTGGTGGTGGTGGTGAGTGGAGGCTAGGAAACCCTAGGTGTGTGTTAGGGGCAACAGAGGTGGGGAGAGCTCACCCCTTGGCAGCGCTGGTAGTGGTACTTGAGGCCATAGATGCTGGGGAACTCCAGCCAACAGCCCGAGCTGGGACATTTGACCCGTGAGCGACTCTTAAACTCCTCCTTCCACTGGACCATCATGTGGGCCTACAGAGAGAGGGAAGGAAGAGGCAGAAGAAGAAGATGAAGAAGACAGAAGCAGAAGATGAAGACAAAGGAGAAGAAGAAGTAGTAGTAGTAGAAGAAGAAGGAGGAGGAGGAGTCTATTGAGATGAGTTTCTGCTTGTTCGGGCCAAAGTTTGCAGCCTTTTAACCTACATATAGTAGCTGTATGGTGGTCAGTGATAAAACCAGTAGGTTCCTACAGGAACCATGATCGAGATCTATACAAGACCTCCAAACAGAAGCACAGACACATTAAACACTGTTGTAACACATGCACACTGTTCTCTAAAGCATACACACATTTGCTCGTGCACTCAAAAGCACCAACAGAGGAAGCCACAAATGCAGAGCACATGGTTCCAAATGTACACACACATTAAGAACAGCTGACAGCTCGCATTCATGAGGGTGCAGCTCTATGATCTGCCCAGCTGTCAGTGGATGCATGGACTTTCCAAACCACACACTTAAACACATTCATACACATCCAAAAACACACACACCACCACCACATGGCACACACACATATCCAAATGCACAGGCGCACACACACACACACACACACACACACACACACACACACACACACACACAAACCCTGGATTGCTGGGGTACTCACAGGAATGCTTCGCAACTCCTGCACCTCCACACGGGGGCGCCCTTTCCTCTTCCCCTCTGCCCTCTCGTAACAGGATGGACCTGGGACAGGGTGGGCAGAAAGCAGACTTGTCAAAAAAAGACAAATGAGACACACACACTCACATAAATACACAAACACACACACCCACAGCTCCCCTGTGTATACATACTATGGTTAGTATGCAATGATGTGCTCACTTAACATAACACACAACACACTCTCTCTCTTTCTCTCTACATGCACACACACACACACACACACACACACACACACACACACACACACACACACACACACACACACACACACAGACAGACACAGAGCCTAAACTTAGCTGCTCTCTGGAACAGAGTCAAGTCCAAATGGACGATGGGCAGCACCAGTGCATTAGGCAGTGCTTTAGCTCATTTAGAGCAGAGGTGATTTGATTCAGACAGCTTGAACAGCACAAGCAGCAGTATGTGTGCCTGTGTGTGTGTGAGTGTGAGTGTGTGTGTGTGTGTGTGTCCACCAGTCACTCTCACAGCTACAGCAGCAGCGTTTGAGGTTCAGGGTTGAGTCAGCGACTACTACTGCTGTGTGTGAGAACCAGCAGAGTCATTCTGCACTCACTCACACACACACACACACACAGAGAGAAAGAGAGAGAGAGAGAGAAGAGAGAGAGAGAGGGAGAGAGAGAGCTCACAATGCAAATAATAATAAATTAATGATCTGTGAAAGCTCGCGGGGACAAGGCTGCTAAGCAACAGGGCAATAACAAGCAGCTTATGGGAGAGCTGTTGTGCTGGGCTGTGGTGTCTGTTACTGAGAAGCCAGAGCTCTGCTGGTGTGTGTACATGTGTGAGAGAGTGTGTCTTGGGTGGTGTGTGGCTGGTGGTGAGTGTGTGTGTGTGTGTGTGTGTTTGGCAAATAAATTTGACTGTGTGTGTAGTGCAGTATGTGAATGAGCACATATCTGTATGAGTGTGTGTATGTGTCTCTGTGTTTGTGTGTGTGTGTGTGTGTGTGTGTGTGTGTGTATGTGTGAGCTAATGCCATAGAGCATTTTTCTGTGCGTAAATGAGAAAGGTTGTGGGTAAAGGGCTTCCAAAGGGCCACAGCAAATCAGCCATAAATCACCCTGGAGCCTGCCACAGCAGAGGACACTCTGCCTGGGTTAACTCACTGCTTGCCCCCTTCTGCTCTTTTGTCCTTTCTTTCCCACATGTTCATCCCTCTATCTCCCACTCCCTCACTCTTATTCTCCCTCTCCTTCTCTTTCTACCAATCCCTCTCTATCTCGCACTGTTTAAGTCACGTTCATTCATATACCTACCTCTCTCTCTCTATCACTCACACACCATCTCAGTGTGTCTCACCTCTCTCTCTTTTTCCACTTTTCATCTCTCTCAGTACATACTTTACATACTTTACTTTTGGTAGTTTTGGACGTGAGATACATGCTGAACATGCAGCATGACACACAATGCATGTTGCTGTTTCAGAGCTCTGTGTCTATGTCACTTCCAAAGGGCTAGTGCCCTTTGACCCAGGCCAGTCAATAGTTTGGCTAATAGTAGCTAATAGTTCGGCGGGGTTGTCATATACATATGAAGAGAAATTACATTTTCTAACCAAATTATCTGGGTGTCTTAGCCCGATTACAAGTAGTCCAGGTCGGACTAAGGTGTATGCATCTTAAAAGTTCAATTTTAGCTGGACTAGGGAATAATTCAAATTTCTCTTAGTCCATGTCAACATTGTGACTGTTTCCAGCTCACTATTCATCACAAACTTCCGGAATTCATTTCCAGTCAATTCAATTCAAACAGAGTTCTTTGTTGGCATGACAAATAACTATTTGTATTGCCAAAGCAGAAGTCACACAAAGGATACATGCAGTAAAAAAAATCATGTCTATCTGTAGGCTTAGACTTATGTGAAATAATAATAATAATAATAATAATAATAAAACTGTAAGCCTACATTAAAAATAGATATAGTACAATGTAGTTAGTGTCCATGGGGTTATCACATAATTTGTCTCTCCATTTCTTTATGTCTCTGTCCTCAGACTCCTTTACTGGCATCTCTTTATCAACCTGGTATCTGCTGCTATTTATAGTCCGGACGACCAATGCCGTTCAGCAAAGGACAATGCAAAAGACCAATTTGTGTTTGAAAGGGTGTCACAGACTTTGTCTTTTTTTAAGGGGTGCAGACTTTGAAAGTTTTGTCCATTCACTCTAACTGGATGAGCTACAATTTTCAATTCATGATTTTTTTTTTTGCTGTAGCTAACTGTGCCAGCTGTACAATTCATATTTTATGATACTTGGTCTTTGAATAATGGTCAGAGAGATATTAATTCTATGGACGTGATAGTTAGGATAACATAGATTACACTACAGTTTGTGTGCCTTTTGCATGCTCCTCTTCTGCTGTCACCATGACTTTAATTAGCTAGAGTAGCTGGTGTTAGTTATCTTGTCACTGGAGTTGCCATAGAAATGATACCTTCTGTTCTAAATCAGTTTCCCATCAGAGAAAACAAATAGGCAAACAGACAGACAGACAGACAGCTAGATAGATCTATCTCTTCTCTCACAACATTTCTCTTTCTTTTCCTCTTTTTCACACACACACACACACACACACACACACACACACACACACACACACACACACACACACACACACACACACACACACTCACACACACAGACAGTCTCCCCCTCTCCCCCTCAGTGGGTAACGAGGCCAGGCTTGCTCATTAACGCGATCCTCTCTGCCACAATTAGCCCTCTCATATATCACTGCGGCTCTCCAGCCATGCGCCTCTCCAGGAGAGGAGAGGAATGAAGAGTGCAGAGAGGAGAGGAGAGATGGAGAATGGCAGTGGGGGAGAGAAGGGGAGCGGGGAAGAGCAGAGGAGAGGAGAGAAAGGAAAGAAGAGATGAGAAGAGCAGACAAAGAGAGGGAGAAAGGAGAGATGATGGGATGATATAAGAGGAGACGAGACAGAGATAAAGTAGAATGGTGGGCATTTCAAAACTAGACAATATTTTAATTACATGTCATCAGGACAGGCTAATCTCACTCCCACTATGTCTGCATTCTATAAATCTCCACCAATCACAAGCCTCTCCCAACCCACCTCTCTCTTCTTTACTTCCAACTGTACACGCCTGTACATGTAACTTCCTGTGAGTTTCCATTTGGATATGTTATGCATTACTGATACAATAAGTACTTGTGTAGGGGGTAGACTTGTAGACTGTAACATGGTGTTTACTATAATACAGTGTCTGTTACCAACCTTTTGTTTGGGACCAAAACTGTTTCTTATTCCAAGTTATATTGTGTGCAAATGTAGCCTAAAAATTGAATCAGCTATCAGACTGTCAGTCAAACTTTTGCATCCATAAATTCAAGAGGGCTGTCTTCAATTCCATACAGCTTACAGCACAGTCTATCTGTGTTCTCTATTAAATGATTCTAGCTCTCACGATCATGAAATGTTACTACATGAATAATTGCCACACAAGTAATTGTAATAAATGGTCATTTTCATGAAAACTCATTTTATGCCACTATTATAAACTTAATCAGCCTTTGTAAACACAAGACAGATATGATACAAATAACAACTTTAATTAAATATACAAAACCTAATACTGAATTACTGAGTATACAAAGTCTAAAATAAATTACTAACAATGACAGATGTCAATAATCAGCACAACATGCAGTGGTAAGGTGGAAAATGTGTTGAAAATCTGACTTTTCAGTTCTTTGCGTGCAGCTGTTACACAGATGAATAGAAAAAGATTCCAATTATTACACGCAATGACTGTGGTCAGTTCAAATGTTTGCTGTCAGGTGATTATGTAATAACAGTGATGGGTCAACACAACATCATCACTGCAACACAAGCTCAGAGTGGCAGCATAGTGAGCTCTGCCTTTTTCTCACATGTTCAACACCTCTGTAATGAATGCTGTATACAAGCTGATTGTATCTAGCATCAGTGTCACTGAGAGTATTATGCTGGATGCTCCTTCCTTCACTTCCATTGATCCTGTCAACTTCCCCAACACTCCAACACTCTCTCTCCCCCAAAGTCCCACTGCCCCAGTTTCATATGGTCTGTATCAGTGGTTGTCAAACTGGGGTACTTGAATCAGTTCTAGGGGGGTACGCAAAATAAATTTGTGAATAGGTTCTCAGCTTTTACCAGCATAAGGATAGTGTGGGGAAAGAAACCATCCCCAATATAACCCAATTTCCACTACATACATACAATATGTGTTCACATTTTGTTAATGCAGTGATTTCTATGCCAAAATCTTAATTGTAATAGCAAACTGTGTGTGGTGCTGGGGGTACTGGGTAGGACAAGACTGTCTCCACAGTTAAAAGTTTGAGAACCACTGGTCTATATGGTATAACCGGATGCCTGTCTGGGTGCTAGAGTATAGCAACGCTGCAGTCCAGCATCCTCTTCACAATCTGTCCTGAAAGGCCTTCTGCCTGTTCACCTTTACAGACATGATTTTCATTTGCCATCATACACTAGAACTGCACAATGTAACTACGTAACACAATGCAACATAAGGCAATACAACACAATGTAATGCATTGTGAACTGTCCACATGTCACCCACAGATCAGGTTGTTACTTCCATCACAGGGGGATTCTTCATAACTAGTACCAGCAAGCATCACAACTGCAAACTGCTTCCACTTTTAGTCACTGGGGATTCTCCCACTCTGTGCTATTCTGACAGAGTCACAGACACACACACAGAACGGACTTTCACTTTTATCATAGGGGGATTCACCAAAACAACATCATTCACCTCTCAACAACGGCCATACCAGAACATCCTCACTAACTAAGACAAGGAACCACAA
>JAIFZK010000005.1:9902500-9940000 GCA_027481765.1 Tenualosa thibaudeaui
AGGAGGCCTGTATTGTACACGACCCGGCCCTGCCAGAGCCCCAGAAAAAGCGCACACACAACATTATGGCACTGAGCTAAGGAGAGAGAGGGACAGAGAGAGAGGGAAAGAGAGAGAGAGAGATGGAAAGAGAAGGGGGTGGGGGAGAGGAAGAGACAGAGTGTAAAAAAAACTGGGAGAGGGAGGAAACACAGAGAGGAAGGGAGAGAAAAGCAGAGAGAGGGAATGAAAGTGAGAAAAGAGAGAGAGGGAAGAAAGGGAGGGAGGGAGAAATGAAAGGATCAGGAGAGAGCCAGCTTCACTGAGCCAACCTAAGAGAGCGGAACAAACGACAACTGAAAAAGAAAAATATATCCTGAAGAGATTGAAATTTCTGCGGCAAATGAGGGGCGGGTGGCTGGAGGTGTGTGTGTGTGTGTGTGTGTGTGTGTGTGTGTGTGTGTGTGGAGGGTGGGTGGGTGGATGGGGTGTGCAAAAAAAACCTAAAGAAAGAGAGAAGAAAAGCCCTGGATCACATATCCTTCCTTGTTTCAACAGCCCTGAAGAGGGAACCGTTCTTAAGGCTTGCATTGATTTTTAAAATACTAGGACATCAACTTGCAGATCTGTCTCGGGGGCTCCGGGCCGAGCGCACCTGATATAAACTTAATCCTCCTCCTATCGCTGTCTGGCACACGGCCAACAGGGCTGCTGCACTCATGCCGGCACATAAGTCATCTTGCTGATGACAGGACCCTTTTAGACTTCCTGTTACTAAGGTAATAATAAAGAAATCGCCCTTGCTCTCTTGCTGTGACCCAATGAAATCGCTGTATGGCTGAAATTGAGTCGTGAGCACATGTGCGTTTGCATGCATGTGAATCCGTGTAAGAGGCCTTGTACTGTAGGTCTTTTCCCTGCATCTTTTGGACAGAGAGGGGTCTGAGTGGAGTCGGTGGTGCAGGAATTTGATGACATAAGGTGTGTGTTCACAGTCTGCCTGTGCAGTCTTTTAGGGTACGCCTCTCAGCAGCTCTCCAGACTAGCATCGGGTGCATGATCTGAAATGGCATCGCCCACATTCACCCTTGCCAGCGCACAAATGGCGCTCATGGTGTTCTCCTCTGTCACCGCCACTGTGTCATCACTCTCCCTACCTCTCTTCTACACACACACACACACACACACACAGGCACAGGCAAACACACACACACATAGACACACCACCTCCAAATAAATAAGCTGCTGCAATTCTGCCATGCTAACACTATAATGTGACAGACATGCATAAACCAATAGCCAGTGGCGTTGGCAAAGGAAGATTACCTCCCCTACGGGGCAGTGCCATGACTGGGCGGCTGAAGAATGAGCGCCTAACGTGGGCACAGTGGGGCTGGACAGGGCTGTGATCGGGTAGGTGCTGGCCAGCAGATGGAGACGATGCGGTGGGTCAGGGCACAGGGCAGAATGCCCGCAGGGCCCACTGTGCCCTCTACCACCCTCATACCTGAGCTCAAAAGGCCATGCTTCCTTCTGTCCTCTTCCTCTTCCATATTCACATTCAAATGGCTTTATTCAAACGACAAATGGTTGCATGTCTAACTAAAACATAATCAACTATCTCTCTCTCTCTCTTTCTCTCTCTCTCTGTCTACGCCACCCAGTTTAAGGTAAGTGGGAGATTAGGGAGTGTATCGTGACGCTCATGACAGCAGGGGGGCGCAGGGATTCTCACGATCGACCGTGACCCCTCGGCTTCCTCCCCTCCTCTGCTCTGTGCCCATACAGGGCGCCATCCTGCCAGCCAGCCGGCTCTGGACGCCCCTCCTCCCACGCTTGGCATCAGCCCACCCTCCTGCCACCTATCATTAGTGACCGATGGTGCAGGTCTACAGGAGGGACCCTAGAATACACTCCTGCAGCAGCAGGAGCAGCAGCCCCGGGCTCTTGTATCAGAGGACCACACGGCACAGCGGAATGGAATCTCCCAGAGAATGCTGGGAATGCTTAGAATGTTTAATCAGAGTCACATGTTTTGTTTTTGTTCTCTTTTTTCCCCTTTTTCATGACATGGCTAACAAACCCGGACAGGTAGCCTGTGGTGATGAGAGAAAATCTGTTCGATTTGGCCAGCAGCATAACAGTGCTATCACTCACACTGTTGGCACCGCCGTGAATAATGAGCACCAAAAAAAAAAAATCTAAATTTAAATTAAAATGACCATGTGGTTAGCTCACACCACAATGTGTGTTTGTGTGTGTGTGTATGTGTGTGTGTTTATGAGTACTCTCTCTCTCCAGCTTTCTTAATTTCCTACACACACACACGCGCATGCACACACCGTGCCACGAGTTGGCCTGTGGATGGGTGGGCTTCTGAATATCAACAGCATGAGTTGGTTTCCTTCCCCTTCTCCTTGGCTCCCTGGCATTCACTTGCCGCTCCTCTCCTGCCACAAGCGGAATGCCGCACAAGTGTTTAATTTTTCACGGCCTTGTGGCAGTTTTACGATTTCTGGCCAGATTCACGTATACATAAGAGAGGGCCACATGCATCAATCATTTCCTGTATACAGCACATAGAGGAGCTAAAAATGAAACCTGCCAGATCATCTCTTTTGTTTTGTTTTTTTTTTTTTCCTTTCTGCTTCCTTTAAATACAAACCACACCAAGCTTCAATTCATTTTG
This sequence comes from Tenualosa thibaudeaui, assembly GCA_027481765.1. Lineage (NCBI taxonomy): Eukaryota > Metazoa > Chordata > Actinopteri > Clupeiformes > Clupeidae > Tenualosa > Tenualosa thibaudeaui. The sequence continues at coordinate 9,905,169 of JAIFZK010000005.1, forward strand.
TGTTTACTGAATGTTCTGATCAAAATCACTGAAGACAGACATTAAAAACAGGCCTCTGCTTTATTAACCGCTCCAGAGAATAAACGTTGATGTTTTCCACTGCCTCTTACCAAGCTCCTCTCAAGGAAAAAAAGTCACCCAGTGAATTGCCGTAAATGTGCCACAGCTGGGATGGCAAGACAATAACAGCACAGTAATGACTCTTTTCCTTTCACTGGCTTTTCTACTGCATCCTGAGAGAGAGAGACATAGAGAGAGAGAGAGAGAGAGAGAGAGAGAGAGAGAGAGAAGAACAGATCTTCTGCTCCATGACTCAAAGGGCCCTCTTGCAAGCCTCCTGTTTGGCCCTGGTGTCTGGGGAGAGGGCAGTGCAAGCCACAAGGCTTGTCTTCTGTCATGCCTGCTGGTATCGTGTGCCATGTCACACTCTCTGCGGCTGACACCATCTAACACACAAACAAACACACATACACACACACACACTCTCTCTCCCTCTCTTCGTCTCTCTCTCTCTCACACAATCACACACATAAACACACACACACACACTCACTCTCTCTCTCTCTCTGATACACATACACACACTCTCTCTCTCTTTGTCTCTCTCTCTCTCTCACACACACACACACACACACACACACACACACACACACACACACAGACAGACCGCCCCAGACACTAAGCTTTGCCCAGCCACATCTTTGCAGAGAGTAAACTTTGGGTTATGGCAACGTTACAGGCCGACCGCGTCCCTGAGTGTTGTGTGTAAGGGGCACCATACTGTCATTGTTGCTAACGTCCCCCTCCCCTCCGGGTTTGTTTACGTGATAGAATGCAATGACAGGCAACCACAGCCCGAGCTAATGGCAAGCTTAGGAATGCTTGCTCCCCGAGCGCTCTGGAGCACGCCTGGAGACTATATCCAGCTCCACTTTATTGAGTTCTATCAATGGTCTCTTGAGTAATATGGAATCACTCCCATGAGTCTTAGCATGGCATCATGATTCTCTGTACAGCATGTAATCCATAAACCTCATGCTGATATTCTGCTGAAACAATTTGGTGAACATGCAGGCTTTTGTGAGTGTCTTGTTATGGCAACTCCAAAAAAACAAACAAAAAAACAAAAACAAAAAAAGAGAAAGATAAATAACATTTCCAGCAAATACTAATCTCTGAGGATCAATAAAACACCACGAAAGAAATCAAAATCTCTTATTCTAAACGGATATCTGCAGGTCTGCCTGCCAACACACAGCAAGCACACTGGTCCTCTAAACATCCCTGCTGCTTGTCACTATGCTCCATTTGAACCCTAATTATCAATGCAATACCAAGTGCTTTCACAGATGATCAGCCAGAAGACGAGGGACTAAGACAAACAGTCTCTTTTGAAGTGCTTAAAGCTTTGAACAGAAAGAAATGTGAATTGGTTAGCTTATCGGCAGCACAACGCTAACCTGGCATTAATTGAAACCGTGTGAGAGAGGTATAATGAGTGTCAATTAATCAATCAGGCTCCTTGCACAGCTTAATCCATCTAGCCAGGCCGAGACACAGGCGTTTATTACAGAGGACTGGAGGCCATTTTTTCTGTGGTCTGCTGAAGCATTTCCAGAAGATTAAGGGGAAAAACTCTCAGTTCTGCGGGCTGAAATTTTTCTCTAGTGCTTCTCTGTGATGGGTCATGGCAGACTTAGGATAAGTGCCCAGGCTATGGAGGTTCCAGAACCATCCGGAGGGGGAAAGAGGGGGGGAGGGGGACGGTGTTGTGGGCTGTCTAAAATAAGGTCACAGGTTCCTGGACATGAAGCCAACACTGACGGTCACACACTCACACACACACACACGCACACGCACACGCACACACGCTCTACTGAGCCCCCCACCACTTTGGCATGAAGCACATACATCTCCCCAACAACAGGCCAACTGTGGACCGGCACAGCGAAGAACGGCTATTGAACGGAAAAAAAAAGTGACAGAAACTTGCATTTAATTCAAACAACATGGACCAAAAGCTTGAATGTCTTTCTGGTTGTCCAAGATGAGAACAAAAGAGAGTGCTTGTTGTCTTCTTAACCAACTCTGCCTGGACTTTCCCACTCAAATCTATCTTCAGCGCCCAAGGGAAACGGGCTGAAGCTTTTGTGGTTTGCACTTAATACCTCTGATGACTTATCAGCTTGTAGAGAAACAAGGGGGCAAAATCAGATGCAGCCATGTTTTACACAAAAAAAGACTTTTTTGGTGATTGAATTGCAAACATCAGCGCAAGCATCTCATTGCCCATGAGTCAAATGACTACTCACAGAACACTGCATATATCATACACTGCACACACACACACAGATAGAGAGAGAGGGGGAAAGCTCTATGCTATAAATTCAAAGGGTCACAAGAAACATAGCATGACACAAGAAGCATATTAAAACAGCGTAAAACTGCCTTCAGTCTGGAGAAAAGCTTCAAATTTTTTGTCTGACCCCCCCCATTCCATTCCACCCCAGCCTTTTCTCTCTCTTTCTCTTCTCTCTTTTACACCCCTCTTGTTAGACACCCTTATGGATAGACACCCCTAATTACAGTAAGCCCGTAATTGTGTTTTTTTTTTCTCGGGAATCCACTCCATTCCAGCCCACTTCATGACACTCTCTCTCTCTCTTTTTGAGGCCTGGTGGGAGTTGAGTTAATAGCCCCTCGCTCGCCCCCTTTTCCCAAAAGTAGACAGTGCTGTTAAACAGCCCCTCGATGCCAAGTATCTGTGTCTGTGTCTGTGTGTGTGGTGTGGTGTGCGATTTTTTTCTTCCCTCCTCCATCTCTCTCCATCGCTGTCAGAAATGTGTCTGTCTGAATTATCCAGCGCTGTGAGTTGGCCTGCATCGACAGCACTGAAGCTCCACTCAGCGTGCATACAAAGTGATGGCTGAACCATTTGAATGCTGTCTGGCCCACGTTATCGTAACTACACTTCTGACTTCTCCTACAAACGCACAGCACAACCATATGTTCGCACAAACGCCCCCGCACACAGTCTACACACAAACACTCATGCTTATGGAAAATCCAATGAGCCTAGCTGGCATAGGATTGATTTAATGTAGTATTGAGCTCTTAGTAAGCTATTAGTAAGCTTATCAACAGTCACAAATACACATGTGTACTAACGCACACACACACAAACATACACACACACACACACACTTGCCCACTGACAGACAAGTATTTCCTAGTTGTGCAGAGGGCTGTCTGCTATAGTGTGATGTTATTAACTCTAATACACGCACACACACACAAACATACACACACACACACACACTTGCCCACTGACAGACAAGTATTTCCTAGTTGTGCAGAGGGCTGTCTGCTATAGTGTGGTGTGTGCAGTGTAAAGCAGTGTTGTGTAGAGTGGTGAACTCCAGTCTCATTCCTAAGCTCTTCCCACTCCTCCTCTGTGCTTCTCCACAGGTCTCCTCAGATGTAAAGACGGTGTGTCACGCGTGTCCAGAGATTTTACAGCGCCGCACCGCAAACTCCGCCGCGCGCTGCCACATCAAAGCCGGCTCCCAGAGACAAGGGTGTCATTTGCCTCGGCACTTTAGTCTCATCTAATCCACATGACTGCGCTGCTGCCTACGGCGAGGCCTCGGCTGATAAGGTACACACTTGCCTCTTGCCAAGCAAAACAGGGAACACGTAAGTGTGTGTGTGTGTGAACATTTGGGGGTGGGGGGTGGGGCTGCATGTGTGTCTTTTAAGGGTTGAAGTGTGTGGGATGTGTGTGTGTATATGTCTGTATGCTTGGATGTGGGGTGGGGTGGAAGGCTGTATGTGTTTTGGGGTTGATATGTGTGTGATGTGTATGTGTGCATGCACGAATGTATATTTGTGCGTGTGTATATGGAAGGCTGATGTGTGTTTTTCAACAAATTTGTGTGTATGTTTGTGTCTGAGTGTTTGTGTGTGTGTGTATGTGTCTGTTTGTCTACCACATTGCTGGGGGTTGTATGCTCACCGTGATTGTCGTTTTCTGAGCTGCCTGTGCGGGCCGTCTCAGGAGGGTGGGTCTGCTTGGGAGGCCGGCCCTTGGCCACCCCTGAGGGGGGCTTCCCTAGACGGGCTCCACTGGACGTCTCCATGCCTGTGGGGGTCAGGGAAACGTTCTCAGCTTCAACACACCAGTGGGAAATACGCACACGCGCGCGCACACACACACACACACCCTTTCTAAAACTATGAACACTATCTTTATCTAGTGATGTATAGTCATCTCAATATAGAGAGGAATGAACACCCAGGAAGCACTGATAGCAATCACCTGTGTCTATGTCAACAGTCACAGGGAACCAAGATCAATAACACACCATTTAATCTCAAACCACTGCCAAAAACTGAAAACACCTCCAATTGCCTATCTAGTCTACATGTGTGTGTAAAAGTAGAATTGGACCTGCATGTATGCATGTGTGTGTATATATATATATGTGTGTGTGTGTGTACGCGGTGTGATGGTCAATGACTGTCGATTGAGAGCAGCCACACACAGCAGTTCTGTTGCGTGTCCTTGAATGGCCTGCGTGCAGAAGTGCTACGTTCTCACTCTTGCACTCCATTCAAAGGAGTCGTGAGTATCTCGGGTATCAACTCCAGAGGCACCACAGCTCGCTCATTATTTAATGCACCTCACCCCTCCACCACCACCACCTCCCCAGTCCAACAGCCATTCCCATTCCCCCCTCCATCCTTCCATCTCTCCAGCTGGCCCTCCCGCGCCCATGAGCACATTGGCTATTTAATGAATTATTCGATAATTCAGGATGATGTCTGCCACCTACTCTGCTCCCATCATGACCAAATTTCATTCTGGCCATTGGTGGCGTGAAAAGAATAGACGTGCACAGATGAACAAACAGAGGAGAGTTGGGGTTAGTGTGTGTGTGTGTGTGGGGGGGGGGATATTCTGACTGTCTCTGTCAGATCGTAGACCATCAATCCTAGAAAGGAATCGTCGGCAGCGGTATGCTAATGGATGGGGTCTGACAATGAGTAATTAAAATAAACAGGATTGATTATAGCAAAAGCACGGCTTCCCATTAGCACGCATTAACGTCACTTCAGCGCTCGATTAGAACAGGCCCAAAAAGGTCAGGCCGTTTTTTACGCCTTTCAGGGAGGTTTAACTCGCTGACTAAATGGCCCCTCCATGCTATGCCTTTTTCACCCATTTTGAGATGGCCAGGATTGTATTCAACAAACAGACACACACACATACACACACATATTCATTCATTCATATATTCATACTTACACATGTCGCTGTGTCTATCTCACACACACCAACAAAACACACATGCTTACACATTTATCAAAGTCACATGAAGTCCCAAGCCTACATGACAGATGATAACACAGACCAGCTGAAAAGCACAGCTTAGAAAATCACTGCCATAAATTTCATGTCATGATTCATTTAAATAACTATGCATAACTATAACTATGCATAACTATAACTATGTGTGTGCTTTTATATTGTATATAAAAGCACACACATACACACATATGTATGTACACACACACACACAAACATACACACTTAGTCATAAACATGCAGGTCCATAGCCTTTGTGTATGAACACAAGCACACATGGACAAAGACACACTCACACACACACACACACACACACAGAGAGAGAGTGCTGGGCCAAAGTGCAAGCCCTCTGTGTTTAGCATGACTTGAGAGAGGGAAGTCAGTGGCTTCTTCCCACACATATCACTGCTTCCTGTCTGCACCTCAAGCTGTAGAAGAAGCCTGCTGAGAGAATGAGAGAGGCTTGCAGCTGACGCTGCCAGAAAGATGGACAGTGTGTGTATGTGTCTGTCAGTGTGTGTGTGTGTGTGTGTGTGTCTGTTTGTGAGTGTGTGTATGTGTGTGTGCGCGTGTGTGTATGAATGTGTGTGTGGCTCAAGCAGTGAGTGCAGGGGTGGGTGTTTGGATGACCATACAGGACAATTCTCTGCTCTGTCTACCATGATGAAGACAAAAAAGCCCACCCCATCGGCACTGCTCGAAGGTACAGCCTGTCAGCAGGCTGCTAAAACCACACCAGCCAGGCGGGCAGTAACCAGAGAAGACCAGACAACAACCAGACACAACCAGACTCACTCACGAGGCCTGTGCATTCCTGCTGAAAGTTGTTGGGAGCCTGAATCTCAGCGCCAAGCGAGACACTGTAACATTATCAGAGCACATTTGGGGGCTAACTGCATTATCCCACATTATCTAACAACATTATCCACTAAGACATATGGGATCATCTCAGCTGTTATGGCTAACTGCTCCTCCCGAGCCAAATTCGTCCTACAGAGAGGAAAAGAGTAATAGGGTGATATAAAAACCAGCTGGTAAGTGTAATAGCTGAGGTATTTGGGGAATTTAACAACACAAGCACTCATATACACACACACACACATACACACAGTAGTATCACACATAGGCCTACACACACAGACCATGCACAATGGGATTAAAACGCACAGTCTTGATTATCTTAATTATATGACATAAGTTGAACAGAAATACTGGTGACATGACCTATACACCAACCATGTGTAAGGTAGGCTGTTTTTCAAACACCTGTGTAAGTGCTCCAATTTCATTCTTGTCCTCACAAATGAGCCGTTTAAGCAAACTTCACAGATGTTGTTTGTTATTTTACCGTTATTGGTAAATAAATCAACCGGATCAGGCGCTTGGTTTCTTGAAGGCCACACCTACCTGAAAAGCTGGAGCCACCCAACACGAGTGGCCGGGTGACCCGGGTCACCCACGTGGGGTCAGGCTGTAGCCTACTCTTCGCTCGGTGCCTTTTGATGTTACATGGCAATCACACCTGCCGCCGTCCCGTGAGCCGGGTTCGTTGCGGACGGACAGCCGTCACGGTCGGTAGCCACGCTCCTAGCCCCCGCTGTGTATCCGCTGAGGAACAGTGAGGAGGAGACGACGAAGAGGAAAACGAAGAAAACCAGCAAACGGGGGAAAGGAAATGCAAATTAAATAACCTGAACAGTTTCACCTTATTGCCAGACTCGCTCGTCTCTTTCCTTCATTAATATGTAAACCACGAGGTACCGCTTTAACCTCAACCCTCTCGTTAAAAACGAACTCCAGAAATGTCAAAAAAACAGGAGACGGAGAGGATAGAAACGACGTCGACTCCTTAAAGAAAATAATAAAATAGAAGAAGCTTTTATAGGCAGTGAAGCAAAATGGCGACTTTAATACGAAGGAGGAGTAAAAAAAAAATCCTTGCGCTGGAGCTAAAGGGAGCCACAAAAATATGTTTAGTGCAGTAATTTTCGACAGCTGCGAGAGTTGGTTAGAGTAAAAGAAACAGAAGCGGTGGAAAATGGTCAGAAAGCCTCAGTCGCGTTCGATTTCGAAGCCGTCTTCGATTCCTTACCTCTGGATTATGGCTATTTTTTATACGGATATTATCTTCGCGGCCGAGTACAGTAATACAGTAATGTGTGCCTGGTCATGCGCGTATCCACTCTCCCTTTGACAGTTGTAACTACAGTCTGGAGCCAACTTGCAAACTCTCGCGTTATTATTTGTATTTTTTTAATCGAGCAAATAATATTCCTATTCTGCTTAATAAAATCCAATACGAATCTGACCGTTTGATGCGGCTCGCCCGACGTAATGCCGCTCGGTCATGACGAAAAGGGTTAGGCTAAATTCGCAGCTAGGCTAACCAATATAATCTAATATTGTTGCATGGCTAGATATTTTCCGTTGCCACGGAAAGTAGCTCATGAGACCCAGAAACAAACACATTGATTATTGACGGCGAGTTATTGCAACGTGTCGTCTCTCGAGAAATGTCTATTTTAACAAGCAAAGAGAAGTAACTCACATAGGCTATTTATTCCACAATGAACTTAGTGACTTTATGTTTTCATTCCAGTTTGGGAATATTCTAATCAAATTTATAATAAAAGCCATGAGAAGGCCATACGTTTTTTTTTATATATAACTACAGTGGAACTAGGCTATTGCATTGTCATTCAATTTTCCTAATCTTTTTATTTGTTGGTATTTCAAATGTGAATTGGCAATTGCCAAAGGAGGAATTGCACCAGTGGTAATCTGTTCTGTTCTAGGCTTTAATAACTCCTGTAAGTAGTCTATGACTTAAATAACATTGTCACATTCATGTGTAAAATGGAGAGGAGAAATAAAAGTCTCCTGAACATCAGTATTTGTAATTTATGATCTTCAAACTGATCCGTGCTACTTACAGCGACCTAGTAGATGACCCATAAATTGATTTTTCCCAGACAATGACGTAATTTACCTACATTCCACAGTTGTCACCTTTCCCAGAAGATGGCGCCACACACCACGATATTCAATGTACGGGTTTGATGATGTTTGGGTACGAGGTTCATATCAGTGAATTAATGAATTTTGATTCATTCGACGATTCATAATCTTATAATGTTTTACATTTTAGAGTAACTAACACAAAGCAAAGACACAATATTCGAGTGTAAAGGTCATTACAAGCCCTCTTTAGTGAGTAATGTCATTGGTGATTGTTTTTTCAATACCTGATCGCTGTTTGGATAAGACAATGAAAGATAAAACCTCGAAACGATTGGCTGCTATCTGATCATTCAATGCTCCATCCATTTCTTATTTATATGTAATGATTTCCAAATGTATTTCGTAATTAATCCACAGGGGGGCAGTGTTATCCACATAATTTAGCGCCTTATAGGCTCTGCAAAACCTGACCACCTTGGCTACTGTCTCTGGACACCACTGAGATTTCAGATATGAAGGTATGCAAAATAATAGCAAAGAACTTGAGACACGTAGCATATGTAGATATGCTATATCTTTCCACCTCTTCCATCTAGTGATAATGAGCAGAACAGTCAAGATTAAAAGGGACTCCTGGTTAATTCTTCATGTGATGTGGCATCAGAAACACAAACCATTCATGTGAATGAGTATTAATTTTTAATAGCACAGACACATTCTCTCGAGTCCCGAGGAGATTTGTCAATGATTTAGATGACTTCCAACAGTCCCTTCACGCCTCAGCTCAAATTGAACCTGAGTTTGAATCAAATGAGACTGAGGGTACTGTGCAGGCAAGATAAAGATGAAATATGAGTGGCTGTCTCTACCTGCTCAAATCAATGATGGCTTTACATTGGTATTTAATGTCAGACTATGTCTGGTGTTTATGCCCTATAGCTGAACACCATAACAGCAGTGAATCTGGCAAAGCCTACAAGGCTTCTCATCCAAGCCATCATGGCAGCTTAGGTCTCTCAGGAGTAAATATTTCAAGTTTCACTATTGTTACATGAGCAATACAGGTGAAGATAGTCTTTTACAGAATTATATTGGCTACTATACTATGAATACTATTAGACTGATTATATTATTTCAGTGAAACTAAAATCCTGACTGATTTTTTGCTTAATTATCAATTATCAATGTCTTGTTCAGTGTCCTGTTTTTAGTGTAACTCTTTTTGACCAATTCATTCCCTGTTGAAAAATGTAGCCTACAAACCAGCCGTCTTTAGCTTTTAGTAGCTCAAGCTGGTGTTTTTTTTCAGCACTGATGGTGTAGCTGGTTGGGCCACCAGGTGACACCATCATATCTGTCTGTCTGTCAGTCAAACCGCAGAACCAGCTGAACAGAACCAGTTAGAATGACCAGTATAACCTGGTCAAACCAGCCAAACCGTGAAATCCCTGAAGATGGCAAAAAAACCTACCTGTTCAAACCAGTTAAACCTGATGTCCTGGCCAAGCTGGATTTTTCTGCATGGTTGTCTTTAGTTGCGAACTGAGAAGTGACAAATAGGTACAAATTCTGGGGAGAGACAGATTGACACTGTGCCACACACATGGGAGAATGTGTCAAAGTGGGTAATAATGGGGTAGGAAAGGCATGTTCACTTATCTGTGTCCAAATAGCAATGGAAGGTAGAAATGTCACCTTTCAAGCAAAGAGCTTGTGTGTCTTCTCTGTGTCACTGAATAGGCACTAACAGTGACAGCAGAACCTGAAGGAGATATGTGGAGTCATGTGTCTCAATGATATCATCGTTATGTGATGCTGCTGCTCTCTCTCATTCAAAATGTCCATTTACATTTGTCTATCCACACAAGAATACATGCGTGTGCACACACACATACACACACACATACACACACTATTCTAGACCATGATAATGGTTCACTTGGAACTTACATAAGACCTTAAACAGCAACCTACAACATATACTCATGACCCTTGACATAATCAAACTTGACACTTTGAGGCCCATTTACGTATAGATTGCTGTTGAAGGATAGGTGAATGTAGTGGGCTTATCCCTGTTTACAGAACAGAAGCAGCTATGTTCTACCAGAACATATCATCCCCACACCATGACCAGGGGTACCAGTCTCCCCCCCCACCCTCTCTCTCTTGCTCCATCCTGTCCCCCAAAGCTCCTTATCAGCAGAGAGGGTGCTATATAATTTATAAATACACCAGTAATTAAGGCATGGAGACGCTTCACGTCATGCGCTAATTGCCTCTTGAGGTGGTTGGGAGAGAGTTTGTGTGAGAGGAAGCCAGGTGCCCCTTAACGAGCAGTCCGTCGTCATGACTCACGCTCAGCGGTGCAGCCAGTGCCCTGATGCTTGGAGGCGCATGGGGACTCCAGGTGCCAGACGTGATACAAACTCACAAACATGCACAAACTCTCTCTCTCTCTCTCTCACACACACACACACACACACACACATCTGACAGACCATTTCTTTTGGGGCTCTGCCACCTCCTCCTCTTCCTCCTGGCTACTGCACAACAGATGCTCCTGTAATCCCCACAGCTCTCCCCCTTGTGCTTCTGAGGGAGCTGGAACTGCAGTGGAGGAGAGAGGAAGACGGAGGCGGTGGTGAGGGGTAGGGGATTAGAATGGAGAGGGGCAGATGAGAAAGACTGACAGGCAGGGGCAGAGGGCCTGATGACCTCCACCAGTGTTACTCTGTGACAGCCAGGAGATTAGACAGAGAGAGAGAATGAAGAAGAAGAAGAAAGAGGGAGCAATGGGAAGTGTATGACACAAGAGATAGGGGAAATATATGCGAAAGTGTCTAACAGAAGACTAAGACCTCTGTTGATGTCACCACACACACACACACACACATGCATGCACACAGACACACACACAAAGGACAAAATAAAGTAAGAGCGATAAGGGCAATGAGAATGAGGGCAGTGCGATAGAACACAATATGACTGTTTATTTCTGTTTGTTTGTTTGTTTGTGGGTGAGTGACTTTGTCATGAAAGACAGAGGAAAGAGACAGATGAAGACAAACACAAAACAACTGAGAGATCTTCAAAGCCTCATAGGATAATATAAGAGCAAGTTGGCCAACAATGAAAAAAAAAAATTCAGCAATGAAAAAAAAAAAATGTAATTTTTTACACTATTTTATATCCCTCTAGCCAACCCCCTCTTTTTTCCTTTGGGTGATTGATTACCAACTGAAGACACTGTGATTACACCTGTTAATTAATAAAGCAGGAAGGGAATGTTTTCTCTTGGAGACATTCATCACACTGACACACTACCCTCACCTCCTCAAACCACAGGCAATCACTCCAGTAGAGAGGGTGCGTTCTGTCAGGTAAACAACAGGCTGACAAGAGACAAGTTGAGGCAACACCGTACTTTAATTAAAAAAAAGAAACATTGTTTCCTCTGACATCTCATACAGTCCATAAGTCATGTCTGTAAAGAAGATTATTACATAAACATCTCTAGTTTTGCATAACAACATTCAGCTACACCCCATTAGCTTTAAGCTTTCTAACCCCAATGGTTTAAGTACAAAAATGTATAATAACATTAATGAAATGTCTAGGTCAGCTTGTCTGTCTGTGCGCATCATAATTTATTCAATTCATGTTTGTAATGTGTGATAACCCTAACAACCCATACAATGGTACATATTACAATGACAATGCTTTTTTGTTGGCTGAAACAGTACTTCATGTTGGGGAGACATATAGTCTAAAAAAAACCTGTTCTCTTTCCACAAGCAACATGGTGGTCTAGGTCCCTCCTGTAAAAATGTTTTATTTCCAAAGACCTGCTACTATTAATGCTAAACTGGTCTAGGCTTTCAACAATGGTGGGTAGCTGGCTTAACCATTAACCATTACAGAACAGGAAATTACTGGACTAATTCTTATTTTTTGCCCATCTGATTATGGTAAACTGAGGACCTCGAAATTCTCAAATATCAGTGTCCCCTGATTGAGTCCAGCACTCAGCACAGGCATGTGGTCAGGAGGGGTCACAGTGATTGTTTTCTCTGCAACAGACTCAACTGCACTTGGCCATGTCTATCTTTCCCAACATTACAAAAAAAAAAAATACACTGGGTTTAAATTAGGCAGGAAAAGGGTATGATTGTGGAGCAATTTCAAGCCTTCTCATGGGAACTAATCAAGAATAATCAATGAGACACAAAACATACTCCTGATGCTTGCAAGAAAAACAAAACACTTGATGAATCTCACTGGTTTCGGAAAGGTGGCCTCTTTCCAGAATTCCTCCACACAGTCTGTACTGATTATTATTGCTTCAACGAACGCCTAGGACAAGACTTAAAGCTCTGAAGATGCTATCTACCATTCACCAAACCATAATGATCAGTTTATTCTCTCTGCAATGCATTTACAGACACATAATTACAAATTTGTACATTTTATATTTCTCTTTAGGGCTCAAACAGAGATCTTTTCAGAGGGCTGTTGGTTCTGTACAAAGTAGACACTGGGTGGCTATGTAACGTCAAGTATACCTTCGATGTAAAGTGTTAAAAAAAAGCTGATTTAATTGTAAGTGCTTTAAGATCTTCAAAAACAACCAACAAAGCACAATACATTAAAACCTATATGCATTAAGCCCGAAAAAACCTGAGATGAGCAATACATTGTTGTCTATAGTGTATGTATGGTTCAGTGGTATTGACATTCAGTACAGCATTTGTAATGTGACATTGCACACCAACTCTGTTTCATTCATCAACCAACTAGACTAGTGTGGTATCAACATTAGCACAGATAAATAATAAAGTCAAGAAAGAAAGACAACAAAAAAACTTTTTTACAGCAAATTGTAGCATGGCATTATTTGACAACTACCCAAGACTTCTGCACACACATTGTCCCAGTTTGGTATATTTCATCAGGAAACACAGACACAGGCAACATGGACACTCTCGGAGGTGACTGTTTTGTTGTAGTTGTTGTTGTTGCTGTGTTCTTGCTTTTTTCCTGGAGCTATAAAACAAAACCAAAGAAAAAACAATCTGGAAACTATAATTTCTTGTTCTCAGAAGCCAGTTACACTCTGCTATGGGGTGGACTGTGTGTGTATATGTGTGTGTGTGTGTGTGTATGGGGGGTGGGCAGATCTGCTGAGATATGCATATGCATATGTGTATGTGTGTGTGTGTGTGTGTGTGTGTGTGTGTGAGAGAGAGAGAGAGAGAGAGAGAGAGAGGGAGAGAGAATTGGTGCTGAAGAAGGAAAGAGAGGGAGCTGGTCTGGTGGTCTGGCAGTCCAGGAGGCAGCTCATCAATGCAGCCTGATTCATAGCCTCCGCCGTCCCCTTCCCTTCCCCTCCCCTTTTTCTCCCCTCTCCTGTCTGCACTGGTCTCTTGCTCCAGCCACCACTAACCACACTCTCCAGACAAGAGATAGAGAGAGGAGAAACTAGGAGAGGGAAGAGAGACAGAGGGGCAGAGGATCAGAAAAACCCCAAAAAGTGTCCTAGTTGTTTCCTCTGCTGGGCTGTACCAGTATAGTGGTGGGATGCGGTGTGTGGTGGTGCGCTGCAGTGGGGGGTCTGTGATGCTCTGGATCTGAGTGTCTTATCTCTGTGTTCCAGTCCGGGCCCCTGTGTTCACTGCTGCATTGTCTCTCCCGCCACTCTCCTTCTGTCCTGCCGTGTCTCAGCGAAGCCCCGACAGTTTGGCACGTGGGCGTCCAGTCCCCCTGCCCGGCTGCTTGGGGCCCACGCTGCAGGTTTTGAAGAGATGACACTCTCCCCCTCCCACTCCCCCACCCCATCCACATCCCAACAGAGGGGCAAGAAGAAGAGGAAGAGGAGGAGGGAGAGGAAGGCCCCTCCTCCTCCTCCTCCTGCTCCTCCAGCACCCTCCATTCACGTCCAGTATCAGGCATGTCCAGGTCCTCCTTCAGCGATTGGGCTCCTTTTGTAAGTGCGAAGAGAGCACTGCCAAATGGGTGGACAAGCTAAGATAGGTTTCCAAATGATGCTGCAGGGAGACAGCAGAGAGAAAGAGAGAGAAAGAAAGAAAAAGAAAGAAAGAAAGAAAGAGAGAGAGAGGGAGAGAGAATAAATCATTAAGATATGAAAAGAAAGGGGTGAAGACAGAAAACTTCACCATCCCACTGCCTGTCTTGCTGCAGACCTCTTGCTGACCCCTTCTAAACACTGGATTCTTCACCCTACACACATACACACACACAGTCACACTCACAAACACACAAATGCGCATGCGTGCGCGCACACACACACACACACACACACATCTGTGCCCTCCTTGTGCTCTCCTGACAAAGCCTTTTTCAGTCTGACTGCGTTCTGACGTTTCAGGGGCTGTTTGGAGATGCAGGAGGAAAAGGCCAGCTTCTGACACATCTACCCACACATACACACAATAACCACCACAATAACCTCCATCATACACATACACACACACACACACACACACACACACACTTTCCTCCTGGTTTTGTTTCTCTGTCTTTCTTCTATCTGCTGCTGGCTTTTCTCCCTCCTCTCCCTCCCTCTCTTTCCCCTTCTCTTCCTTCATATCCATCTCTGTCTTGTTTCTGCTCACTCGCTGTCTGCTTGCTGGGCTGTGTCTGCTTCCTCTCTCATTACATTTGCATACCATTCTGAATTACTTAGAGATTGCCAGCGTTAGGCAGAGAGAGCAGACAGACCTATGCACTTGCACTCGAATGAAAATATGCAGTTCTTGCACACACACACACACACATTACACACACTACACACACACACACACACACACAAACACAGACAGACACAGACATACACACACACACACACACCACACACACACACAAACACACACAGACTGACACACACACAAATACGCATGTGTTCAGAATTCATTACCTCAAAGTCAAAGAAATAAAGTTCTCGTTGAGACATGAACATCCATACCATGCCATTGATTAAGAGACTGGCAAAGCACAGTATTTCTGAGGTAAGTGGCTCTTGACATCTGAGAGCCATCTGGGCCAGTGAAGAGGCACAAGGAAGATAGATAGCACAGATGTTCCCAGACACTCTTTCGCATTCATTCTTTATGCACACACACACCCAAATGCATACAAATACATGCATCACACAATTGCAAACACAAGCATACATACAGACATGCACACATACACACACACACTCACACACACACCAAATACTCAAAGTGATCTCAGGCTTTGTGCAAACCTGACCATTAATTAACCCACTTGCAACCACCTGACGGCAAGCAATATTTCATACATGCCAGTTTTTTTGGTAGTGACTGGAAGTATAAAAAACAGCTTTTGTAATCAAATACAAACACACAGGCTTGGCGAAGCAGGGGAGAGAGAGAGAGAGAGAGAGAGAGAGAGAGAGAGAGAGAGAGAGCGTCCCAAGCTCATCAACGATGCGTGCGTTATTGCCAGTGCACGGAGCCAGGCATGTGTAGCATTCCCATACGCACACACTGTTTCTCGGAGATTCTGAGGGAGTCGGAGCCACTGATTTCAATTAGTAATATTGTGAGTCAGCCAGCTGAAGTTTTTGGCAGTGACACTTCATGTGTTCTGCCTGGAGTGAGTCAGGGAGTTGCAGATTGGGAGGGAGTCGTAAGTACATGCCAATATAAAAAAACTGCCTGAAGGGGGTTTTGGAAAGAAGGATGGATGGATGGATGGATGAACAGATGATGGATAGATAGATAGATAGTAGATAGATAGATAGATATACACCCAAAGACTAAAATATGTTATTTTAGGTATAGGCAGTGGTACTGAGCCACACCCCCCTCCCCCCCAACAATCTTAGCCCCTCTTCACCTTACACTCCCTTGTAAGGAAATTTCCGGGTGAGCGTCTGGCAGCAATGACATTACTCAGACACACATACACACACACAAACACACACACACACAGTCATAGATGAGCGCAGAACTCTGTGGTTTTGCGGATGCAGAAATGGTGGTGAACATCTGCTCCGAAATGAGC
Organism: Tenualosa thibaudeaui; assembly: GCA_027481765.1. Classification (NCBI taxonomy): domain Eukaryota; kingdom Metazoa; phylum Chordata; class Actinopteri; order Clupeiformes; family Clupeidae; genus Tenualosa; species Tenualosa thibaudeaui. The sequence goes on from JAIFZK010000005.1 coordinate 9,921,550, forward strand.
AAGAATGTCTGGGGAAGATCTGGGGTTGCCTTCTCCCTCTGATGGGATATCAATCTCTAGTGGCCACTGTAAGGGGGGGGGCTCACAGAGGCTGGTCACTAGTATTGCTTCCTCCAGTCAGAGCCACAGGGACCTGAGGCTGAGATGATGCATGCATTAAGAGCATATGGTGTTTACCACCTGAAACCCCCCTTTGCAAGGTAATGGAAGAAGCGAGTGTGCACATCTGTGTATAAATGTGTGTGTGTGTGTAAGTGTGTGTGTGTGTGTGCATTTGTCTATGCGTGCGTGAAACACACAGCAGGAAAAAGGAAGCACTCAGTCTACAATGATCATGGGGAGAGAAAGCAGAAGTAAGATGAGTAAAAACAAACAAAAACAAAAGCAGGAATGTTAAAGGGAGATGGAGAGAGAGAGAGAGAGAAGGGACAAAAGAGGGAGAGGATGGGAGAGAAAGAAACGAGGGAGAGAGAGCAAGAGAGAATGGAGAGAAAGAGATAGGCAGCAAAAAAGAAAGAGTGGAGGAGTGAAAGAGAGAAGGAGTGAGAGGCACGTGGGTTGCTCCCCTGCGACCCTGGCAGATGTTGCGCAGGCCTTGTGGCAGCTCTCCTGATGAGGACTGACATATGGAGCAGGCCCTCTGATTAAGCAGAAGGAGGAAGAGCAACTGAGGGAGACAAGACCCACTCTGCCAAACCTATCCAAAAAACATGTATAACATCATGGGCCCTCAACAGACACACACACACACACACACACACACACACACACAGACCTACCCTACGCTCCACACACACAAGCTTTGAAAATACCTTGAAAAAGTACTTTGCAGATATGTATAGCATACAATGTTAAAGCCAGATATGGTCTACACCATGCAACATGGCCATATTCTTTAGAGGCGAAAGAATGTAGTCTGCAGTCAGCTTCTGCAAAGCCAGGCGATAAGATTTGCAGAGACGACAGTGGCATTCACGACAACACACTCTGCAGCGGCCTTTTAAAGTGGAACAACGAAACAGCCCCACAACAGCAAGCACATAAGAGCATAATAGCAACATTCAGTAAAGCTCTGCCAGGGCCGTGAGAAAGAATTATCTACTGCGAGGAGAGGGCCTGTCACCAAACAAAGCAGTTCTGTCTCAGCTATTTGGTTCACGAATGTGTGTGTGCATGTGTGTGTGTCTGCATGTGTGTGTGTGTGTGTGTCTGCATGTGTGTGTGTGTATGTGTGTGGGGAAACATTACAGAAGGTGTTTTCTCCTCTCCTCCTCCCTTCTTCTTCTTCTTCTTCTTGTGCGAGTAATTTGCAGGAGGGGTAATAAGGTTTTGTGCTCGATGCGAAGAGCAATTACAGTGTTGCGAGCATCTGTTTCACTCCTGGTTAAATTGCTTTTCAGACAGAGACAGTGGGAGGAGGAGGAGTGGGGTGCTGGAGGAGGCTAAGGTGTATTTGTGTGTGTATATATATGTGTGTGTGTGTGTGAGAGAGAGAGTGAGAGAGAGTTTGTATATATGTGTGTGTGTGTGTGTTTGAGAAAGAGAGAGAGAGAGAGAGAGAGTTTGTATATATGTGTGTATGTGTGTGTGTATTTGTGTGTGTGTGTGTTTGTGTGTGTGTGTGTGTGTGGGGGGGGGGGTGTACCTGAGTGATGAGGTATGTTTGAAGAGGAACAAATACCAGTTTTGCCTGGCCACCTTAGTGCAAGTGCTGCAAGAGACTCTAACTTCTCCAACTAACTGTGGATCCTAACAATGGGCATGCATGGTGCACATGCAAACTAATCTATGCATACAGAACCACACCAGGTTCAAACTCTAGTCACAAACTAACATACCCAGGAGAATAACAAAGAAACAATCGGAGTTCCACGCTCTCAGCATCAGTCTAAAAACTTCTTACTCATGCCTTTCAGACTGTGGTGACAGCTCTGCCAAAGTACTTGTTGTTACACTCCCAAAAGCTGCACAGAGAACCCAGATACCTTCCCAGAATACCGTTATCGGTGAAGTTTCAGATACCTTTGGGAGAAGTCAACATCTGTCTGGATCATGTTTTCACACTTTGCACAGTTTGAGGCGAGAAGAGCATCACGCCACAGCTTGCTAGTTCTTACATCATGTTAAGAAGACTGGGGCTTGCATGAGCGGAAACTGGGAAGATTGCAGGATATGTTCTTTTTTTCCTCATCTCCTTTTTAGGATTCTGTGGAGATCACTGAGGAGAGATGTTTAAGTACCAAAGCCTCAGTCCTGAGTCTTGAAGGTGCCCTATTCCCCCCACCCCACCCCATTCCCCCTGGTGAAGACACTCTCACCATCTGGCCCCAGCTGCACACTCACTGAACCTCCAGAAATATCTCTGCACGTTTTCTCATAGCCTCTCAGCACACACCCTGGCACAGCACAGACACAAACAGACAGGGGGGAAGAGTGTGAAAGAATGAGGGAATAATGAGAAATGAATAGAGTGTGCAGGGAGGTGAAGATGGATGGAGGGAAAGAAAGGGAGTGAGAAGGAGAGGAAAAGAGTTAGAGGTAGATACAGATGGAGGGATATAGAGGGAGAGAGATGGGGAGAAAAGAGAAAAGTAGACAAAAGAAAAAAGAGAAAGGGATGAAAAAAGGAGGAGAAAGAGAGAAAAAAAATGACAGGCTGAGGGGTTAGACACAGCGAGGGTCCTTGGGAAATGAGAAGGGCCTGCATCAACGTGCTAAAGCTCACTCACACGTCCAGTTACAGACCAATCAATATTTCATCAATCCCATTCACGGCAGTCGAATCAGTTATGCCAGCCTGGCTCCGACTGTGTGTTCCTCTTTAAATATCAAACCTGACCTCGACCCCCCCCCCCAACCCCATCCTCCTCTTTCACTCTGTCTCTCTTTCTCTCTCCATCTCTCTTTTTCTCCTACTCCCTCTCTCTTTCTATCTATTTTCCTCTCTCTGCTCCTCCTCCTCCCTCTCTTGAAAAAGAGAAAGAAAAAAGAAGACAGAGAGAGAGAGAGAGAGAAGTCTCCGGGCCAATGTCTTGCAAGCGAGAGAGGAGCGGAGGAGCGAAACAAATGCCTCCTGACAGGTGATGGTGACTATCAGCGCCTGTCTAATCTGCTCTGACAGCAGTTTTATCTGACCCTCCACAGCCTTGGTCGCCCTCACAGCCTCAACAATGCCCCCCCCCCACCATCACACACACACACACACTCATCCTGGCCTAGACCAACCCACTCACCCACCCCCACACATATACACAGCTACACTGCTCCGTGACTTTCCCACTCTCTCAGGTGTTTCACCCAGGCAACTCAATTAGGCATCTCGACGGCACAAGAAAAGCCAAGGCTTGTTGAACTGTTAAATTAAATTTGCCCTTCATGCTATTAATAGAATTCCCTGACAAAGCACTTACATGCTCTCTCTTTACGCCTTCCTCCTTTTCTCTTCTCCCTCTCTCTCTCTCTATATCTATATCTATCTATCTCTCTAACCCGGTGCTGGTAATTTGGATGCCAACAGTGCTTTGACATGAGCTGGGGCTGGCCCTGGTGAAGCCAGTGCTGCATAGAGCTGGGAGAGACCTGAAGTGCCGACTCAAGGCGCTGAGTTAACAGCTGTGGATCCATGCATCAATGTTTTGGAGAGAAGCTGAGGCATCGGTCGATGCTGTCAAGGACCTGTTCAGCAGAAGATGAGGCCTTGGCCAGTAATAGCTTGTCTCAGATCAGAACAAAATCCGCCTAAAAAAAATTGGCTTCAAAAGGACTGACCATGTAGCCTGGTACACCAAATGCTTTGGCATAGTTTCACTCTGTGCAAAGTGCCTGGATTCTCTCATATGGAGTACATTTCTTTCCTTGTGGGCAGATATCTTTACGTGATCTTTAAAAATATTGGGCATGCCAGAGTCCTCTTTTCACTGATTGGCCAGCCAAAAATTTGTCGGAGGAAACCTAAGCTAATGGAGAGATCCCTGACTGTGCTGTAGCAAAATGTGGGACTGACCGGAAGCACTAGGCGGTGCTAGCCTAGCTAATGACCATGGGTTTGAGCTAAAGAAAGTTTGTTCTTCTGCTTTCCAATTCCACAACTCTATTTGTTTATGCTTTGAAAAAATGTGACCACCAAAATGCAAAAGATCACTAAGTCAATGCAAGGATGAGATGGCCCCCCCACCACCCCACAATAAGCACACACACACACACACACACACACACACAAACAAAACTACATACATGCACACATGCCCACACACACACGCACACACGCACACACACACACACACACACAGACACACCACACACACACAATTCTGTTTCATTCTGCTCTTCACCTGGCCTCCCCTAAGGGAACATCTTCCAAATACCCTTGGCACGCTTGACTGACATTCCTTCACATTTCTTTAAAAGTCTTTCCACCTTGTGCTACTTTCGCTGGTTCAAATTCTCATTACCACTTTGTCTGAAGTCATCTTGTCTGTTGCTAGAATTCATTATTGTCATCACCTTTTCCTGGAGGGCAACTGCACCAATTTGCTGTAAAAGTGCTACATAATATCCCAATTATCCTGATCATCATTCTTACAATGGGAGACCTACCTAACCTCTTCCCCCCGTTTTCTCTCAGCGTCTTCCTCCTACAGCCTCTGCCTGCCAGTGTCCACTGGCTTAGGGCTCCTCATTCTGAGTGACCTCAGGATGACCTCTGTCTTGCCCCATTTCATCACCTCTGCTGTGCAGTGTTCTTGGACTCACCACTCACCAGCCACCTGACCTCTGCCAACAGTGCACTTGACCACTGACACACACACACACATACACCTACACATACACACACACACACACAAACTTGTCATGAACAACCCCCCCACCCACACACACACACACACACAAACACGTTGCTCCCTGATTTTCCCACTCTTCCTGGTGTCTTACTGAAGCAACTCAATTAAGCACTTTGACCAGCACCATTTTGGACCCTTGACATTTGCCCCACCACCCTCTTTGTTACCACTGCTTAGCAGCTTTTGGCTGTTTTTAAATCTTTGACCTCTTCCACAACCTTTGACCCCATAACCTCCTGAACTCACCTCTGCTGAGCAGCTGCAGGTTGCGCACCTCCTCCTGCACCTGCAGCTGAAGGACCTGTTGCAGCACCTCCTGCCTGAGCGTCTCCTGGACGATGCCCATCCGCTCCAGCTTCTCCCCGTTCAGACGTAGCAACGCCCGACCTGCAGGAGGAACACACAGGGAAGAGGGATAAAATAGATTCAGAAACAGGAGATTGAAATACGGAAACTGATAATGACACACATAGTCATTAGACAACAGTCACACTATTAACCACTGTACTTCTGTACAACCACATTGTTGTACTCTTAGTATGTTATAAGTAGTTTACTTTTGATATCTGCATTGTTATTATTTGTATGTCATTGCTTTGGCAACACTGTATCTAACACTGTATCTAGTCATGCTAATAAAGCACCTTTGTATTTGAATTTGAATTTGAAAGCAAGAGATCCATAGCTGTTAGTTCAGAGCCTTGAGCCGGTGCTTCAGGTCTCTCCCAGCTCTGCACAGCACTGAATTCACCAGGGCCAACCCTTGTGCTCATGTCAAAGCACTGTGTGCACTGCTCTGGGTTAGCATACACTTCACTTCACTGTGTGCACTGCTCTGGGTTAGCATACACTTCACTTCACTGTGTGCTGTGTGTGTTTCACTTATTCACAATTGGGTTAAATGCAGAGACCAAATTTTCCTCACGGGATTAAAAGCCTATTGATCATGCAAATTATCAGCATTGAAAGGGATCAAAAGAGTGCAGATTCACCAAATTATCAGCATTGAGAAGGAGAGAGTGAGAGTGTGAGTGTGAGAGTGTGTGTAAAAAAAGAGACTTAAAAGAGAACTTAACTTAACTGACATCCTTTGAGAAGTTGAGTTTGACTTTTTAGACTATAATGCTGTTAGCAGGATAGGGACCGCACCTGTGTCATCATTAAATTACATAACAGCATCCAAAACCATGTTTCAAACATGATTCCATTTCCACTCAATGCCATCTGTTTGGGCTTAAAAAGTCAGCAAGCGAGCTGTCCAGCACTCCCAAATTTCACAGTGGGGCAGCTCTAAACCCTCATCAACTTAAAGGGAGCTCATATCAAAGCCTGTAAGTCCATGTGTGTGCACAGTGTGACACTGGGACACTGGGAGTTTACCACACTGCTGCCCAGCTGAGGGATGAACACTCACGGAGAGACCACTTAAATGTATATGTATAAATATAAAATCATGAGAGGAATCAAAAAAAGGAATAAAGAAAATGACAATAACAACCAGAAGGACTGAATGAAACAAGTAAATGAACCTCATTACTGAGGAGGGAGAGGAGATCATTGCAAGCAGAGGCTCAGTGACAATACATTCGCCATAGCAAAAGTTAGCCACAGAAAATGAGCGACATTAACACAATGTCCTAAATATGAAGTCATCAGACAGACCTACGAGGCTACCGCCAAATAGAGGACACCGGCCCCAGGATTCAGGAACAGAGCAAAAGAAATAAACCCTCACTGCTCTTGGGAGAAACTGATACACAACTATGTCCCTATACATCTCACTTGAACGTGTTTGCCACGTTTTAAGAGAGGACTCCACAAGACTACTACCAATAATAATACCCACTTTTGCGTTGCTTGTTAGTTTTATGAGTGCATTAGCTTTATTTAGATAATGGAAAGTCACTGTATGCTCTATTATGAGATGCATGTGTGCATATGTGTATAATGTATATTTCATCTTATTGATTCTTCCTGCTCTGCTTCTGCCTTTGTTCTACAGTATATGCTGTACATGAGCAGCAATGTCATACGTTTGAGACAGACAGACAGACAGACAGACAGACAGACTGATAGATAGATAGATAGATAGATAAAAGAAGAGAGAGATAGAGAGAGAAAGAGATGTAAAACAGGAAAAGTATTGTCTATGTGCAGGTACCTTTACAACAGTGATTTGATGGTTTGTGCCACTAAAGCATGTGTCAAAGCCCTTTATGGGTGTCATAATAAAATTACACTTGATGGCAACAGTCAAAATAATGACACACATGGGTGAGCAGGGTGTGTGTGTGTGTGTGAGAGTGTGTGTATGTATGTGTATGTGAGTGTGTGTGTATGTGTGTGTGAGTTTGTGTGTTTGTGTGTGTGTGTATATGTGTGTGTGTGTGTATGTGTGTGTGAGTTTGTGTGTGAGTGTGTGTATATGTATGTGCGTGTGTGTGTGTGTGCGCGCGTGTGTGTGTGTGTATGTGTATGCTCTATTCTGTCGTTCCTCTCACTGCCACCTCCACTGTGTGCTTGTACCCAAACCTGCATGCCAGTTGATTTACAGTCACCATAGGACTGCTGGGAGTTTTTGCGCACCCTTTATCCACACCCCTCAATGCAAGTCATCAAATTAACGACTGTGAAGTCACTGAGGCGGACCGCATCCACTCGTATCGCTCAGGTAGAGACGGTAAAAGGCTCACAAAACCGTGCCGCCTAGCAAAAACGCTGCATTTTATTTTATTTGATTATTTCTGGTTTTAGTGGACCATAAGGCGTTTAAGAAATAGCAGACATTTTACATGCCATTACCCCCACGCAGCGCCGTGTTTGGGTGGCAGCGACAGAATTCAGCCTCTGGCAGCCTCTCTCACTCTCTCTCTCTCTCGCTCTGTCATTTTCATTCTCACATTTCTTCTCTCATTCCCAAGCTCTCTCTCACTCGCTTTCACATCCTCTCTCTCTCTCTCTCTCTCAAACTTCTTCTCTCATTCCCAAGCTCTCTCTCACTCGCTTTCACATCCTCTCTCTCTCTCTCTCTCTCAAACTTCTTCTCTCATTCCCAAGCTCTCTTTCCTGTGTTAATGTCAGATGCATGTCCTTCAAATGCGTTGAGGACAGGGGGGATTTATCATGGCGCGACCCTGCGCCGAGCAGAGGTCCCCGTTGTAATTAGACGCATAAATCAGCCTGTAGCCTGTTCTCCGCCCAAATAAATGCATCCATTCTCATTTCACCTCTTCTCCGCATGAACTCTCACACACACACACACACACATACACACACAGGCAAGGCACAAAGGTGGCTTGTATAATGGATCCATATTAGGAGTCATTAACGTGTGCTTGTTATTTCTCTGCACATGGGACAGATTTTAGTTATTCCCCCCCCCCTTCATCTCCACAAACTAATGAAGCTCTTGTTAGATCATAAATATTAGGTGACCTTGGACAGGCTTGCAGCCAGAGCACAGCACTGTGGGCCAATGTACACCCCTCCACGCACACACACACACACACACACACACACAAAACCCCTGGTGTTGACCAACCCCTCCCTGTCCCCCTGTGAAATATAAATGACCCTAATAGGGTGTCAGATGTGATTGCATTTAATTCCCCTCACTGTGCACTTGTTTGGCATGGAGGTGGCTGTGGTTTAGTGATGGATGGCTTTATAGGAGCGCTGTGAGGATGAGGGGAGCAGTGTTCCCATGCTTGCTGCTTCATCACTAGCTGGTTTTGTTGCCTACCTAAGAATAGGAGGAAAAGGCTGGGAAGCAAGAAAGAGTCGAGTGGTTTGGGAAAGATGTCAAAGCCTTGACAGAGTCCAGTGTGTTTGCCAGAATCCAGATGTGCGGCTGTGTACATGTTTGTGTGTGTGGGTATGGGTGTGGGTGTGGGTGTGGGTGTGCATACATATGAGCATTTGTTTGTTGTTTTTTGTTTGTCTCTGTGTGCATCTTTGTGCGTGTGTGTGTGGCTCTGTGACGAGAGTTGAGCTGAGTTGTGGTGAAGTAAGGATGCATCAAAGCCACAGCGAACAAAGGAAAAAAATAAAAAGCAAAAACAAGTAAAAGGTGGGGGTGTAGAAAGGATAGGGAGGATGTGTGTGTGTGTATGAGTGTGTGTGTGTGGGTATGAGTGAGTGTGTGTGTGTGTGTGTGTGTATGCCTGGGTGGGGGTGGGGGGGCATTCTGGGGGTGGATGTTGAAAACAAAAACAAGCTTCAGATCTCTCTGCTGTCACTCAGACCCATTTCAATCCCACCAAAACCCTATCACCTCCACATACACACTCACGCGCACACACACACACACACACACACACACACACACACACACACATCCTCCCTGCCCTCTTACACCTGACTTTCTCTTTGCCTCTGAGTTGCTGACAGAAATCATTCCACTGCCCATGATGATGCCACTTAAGAAATAAAAACAACCTCTCTCTCTCTCTCTCGTTCTCTCTCTCTCGCTTTCACACTCTCTTTCCCTCTATTTTTATCTGTGTATTCTCTCAGTCTCTGCATCACCTTGTTGTCTTCCCCCCCTTCTTGCCTCCCTCCCTCCATCTCTCTGTGTCATCCATCCTCTTCCTTGTCTTTCTTACCCCTGAGGGGACCTCCTGCAGCTTGCTTGGTTAACACAGAGCAGAAGAAAGACACAGCAGGGGGGCAAGCTGACAGGATCCCCCTCAGGGAGAGAGAGGAGAGAGGAGGGGAGTGGTTCTGATTGTGGGAGAAACTGTTGCATCACCCCACCTGCTTTCAAGAGCAAACAGGTGACTCCTGCTACAATATATAATGCAGGTATACAGCTACCATCTCAGAAGCTCACAAATTGTACTGAATAAATGTTAGAGTGTTTATACAGTCTTCAAGATCAACACTAATGGAACATAATAATAGTTCATGCTACCCCTAGTAGATTATTCTTCTTGTGCTGTTTAGCCTACTTGGAAAAAACAAAACAAAACAAAACAATAATTTTTCAGGGGTTTTGAGCCTCAAGCAAGCAACATAATGATGCAAAATAAATGTAGGTTACAGTCACACTCTTAACCCACAACACACAAGCTGTGTGAGGGTGTAATTCACTCTGAATGCTATTACGGCCCAAATGTCAGAGTGTTTTATGGTTTGCCATGGGGCCTCATTTCTTTGTTGTCCTCTTATGTCACGCAAAACACATCTAGATACATGTCCCGTGTGAATGGTGCTTTATTGCACTGCTGTTGTTACCGTTCCATCTAGATATATTGTATATCTATTTGGATGCACAATGCATATAGGTTATACTGGATGCTGGGCTTTGGATTCAGGTATGGGGTCCCTTGCAACAAATGTACCAGTATGACAAAGGTCATATTGTTGGTTCCCACGGGAACACACACACACACACACACACACACACACACACACACACACACTTATGTATTACAAATAAAGTATGATGCTTTAGAGCACGAATAAAAGTAGCCATAAACACAGAATAACTGCTCAGTTAAAGAGAGGTGATAGATGGTGCCGGACGTGACAAGTAAAAACATCACCAGACTGAGAGACTGTAAAACGTATGTGTGTGTGTGTGTGTGTGTGTAGTATGTGCATGTGTATGTGCGTATGTATGTGTGTGTTTGTGTGTGTGTGTGTGCATGACATGGGGGTCACATGAGAATGGAAAGGAGGTGTGGACAGGGGTAAGAGTTTCAGGGGTCTGAGTCACAAGTGATGCATCTTAAGGATGATCCAGGATCAGAAACCCCTTGTGACAAACACTACAGTCACACACTCACCCATCCACCCACTCTCTCTCTCTCTCTCACACACACACACACACAAACACACACACCACTCATCCATCCCCCTCATGGCCTTTCGCCCCAGGGATAGGACAGGCTGACACTGACCTATATTTTGATGAATGGCATGGTCACACTCACACATGGCATGCCACCCCACCCCACTCTTCCTACTCTCATTGGTTAGCGCCGCTAGGCTAACACTACAGAGACCATTCCTCCCCTCTCCCCAATGGCCACTAACGCAGGGTGAGGCAAATTAGTTGTAGCTAAAGGCTTTTCTCTAGTGCGACATAACAGTACCGCTGTGACAAACAGCAAGGTTACTCACTAGAAGCGATACTGCATGTATAATCCCCCCCAAGGTATATGTTATGGGTTACTCTTCCTCTCTGTCTCCCTCCCCTCCCTCTCTCATTCTCTCTGTCGCTTGCTCTCTCTCCTTTTCAGTCTCTCTGATTCAAATCACAACCTCTATGGCCTACTTCTGTTTCTCTCTGTAAGTGCTTTTTCTATGATTGCCCCCCCCCCCCAACACACAGCCTAATAAAAAAAACACACACGTATGTCCATGCGCACACCATGCACTAGACGCACACACACACAGAGCACAGTAAAAAATGCCTCCCCACACACACACACACCCATCCACACACACACACAAACTGTGCATTTATATATATTCCTTTCATGCCCTACATGGCAGCTGAACCCTGTGCTGGCGTCTCTGAGGGAGCTGCCTGCTGTGCTCCGATATCCTCTGACCTGCACTGGGCTGCGTCTCATCCGCCAGAGCCTCTCAGCTCCACACTCAGCCGCTAGGTGAGTCGTCCATCTAGCCCTGTGGGAGAGCTGGGGGGCGGGGGTGTAGGGGGAGCGGAGAGTGGATGTAGTTGAGGAGAGTGGAGGGTATTCAAGATGCTCTGTGTGTGTGTGTGTGTGTGGGGGGGGGGGGTGGGTGAGTGAGTGTGTGTCAACAGGGGGGTGGCAAAGCGTGTGGATCTAATAAAGAGCTCCTCTGAAAGCCACCTTGTTCATGGAGGATGTGTTCAGCTCAGCCTCACAGCATGACACCCCCCCACCCCAAAAGCACACACCGTCACGCAGACGTACACACACACTCACATCCACACACACATACAAACATGCTTTCATAAAGAGCAGGCACAGACACACACAAAAACATGCACACACATATGCACACACATACAAACACAGGCATACAAGCACAAGCACAGAGACACCCAGACACACTCCCATACATAACCACTTCCCCCGCTGCCTCGGTCCATGCATCTGCATTCAGCCCCTGAGAAACACTTTGTCCTCGAATGCGGCTGCCCTTGATCCTTTTGTGTCTCCGCAGACAGAGGAGATGAATGGAGCTCAAATCAATTCCCTGCAGACTGCCTTAATATGCTGCCTAATAATTGCCTGAAGAGATAGCGACAGAAGTGCAGTCAAATACGAAAGAGAAAGAGAGAGAGAGAGAAAGAGAGAGAGAGAGAACGAAGGTGTTGATGGTGGGGTGGACAAGTGGAGGGACCCAGAGGGAGGTATGTGTTTGAGTGTGTGTATGTGTGTGTCTGTGTGTGTGTGTGTGTGTGTTGGAGCTGGAGTGGCATGAAGAAAGGCAAAAAACAAAAAAAGACAATCTCCACAGAACTCTCTAGAATTAATTGTTCAGACGGGCTCACTTGGGGGGTAAAGAACTACTGTCGCTGCCTGTGTCATTAAAGCAGCCTATAAATATTCCATCAAAAGTCTTCAGTCTGTTTGAGCCAGGGAGTGGGCAGTCAAGTAATAGCTGAAAGATTGAGAAGAGAGAGAGAGAGAGAGAGAGAGAACGAAGGTGTTGATGGTGGGGTGGACAAGGGTGGAGGGACCCAGTTTAGGGAGGTATGTGTTTGTTTAGTGCATGTGTATGTGTGTGTCTGTGTGTGTGTGTGTGTGTGTTGGAGCTGGAGTGGCATGAAGAAAGGCAAAAAACAAAAAAAGACAATCTCCACAGAACTCTCTAGAATTAATTGTTCAGACGGGCTCACTTGGGGGGTAAAGAACTACTGTCGCTGCCTGTGTCATTAAAGCAGCCTATAAATATTCCATCAAAAGTCTTCAGTCTGTTTGAGCCAGGGAGTGGGCCTCATAGTAATAGCAGAATAAATTGCAAAATAACTCCATTAAAGCCTGTGTGTAAATGTATGCCTTTGTGTTTAGATGGGTGTGTATGTGTGTGTGTTTAGGTGTGTGTATATGTGTGTGTTTAGATGCATGTGTATGTGTGTATTTGTAAGTGCGTGTGTGTCTAGATGCGTGTGCATGTGTGTGTTTGTGAGTGTGTGTGGTTTAGATGCGCGTGTATGTGTGTGTTTGTGAATGCGTGTGTGTTTAGATGCGTGTGTAAATGTATGTGTGTGTGTTTAGATGCGTGTGTATGTGTGTGTTTGTGAGTGCGTGTGTGTTTAGATGCGTGTGTATGTGTGTGTTTTTGAGTACATGTGTGTTTAGATACGTGTGTATGTGTGTGTAAATGTATGCGTGTGTGTTTAGATACGTGTGTATGTGTGTGTTTGTGAGTGTATATCTTCCCAAGGCTATCTGTTCAGATGAATGACTTGTGTTTGAACCAAAGAGCTTGACTGGGTGTCCGTGGCAGACAGTGATGTCTGGCGTTGTGCAGAAGTGCTGGGAGCAATAGCTCTCGCTGACCCCAGTGAGAGAGAAAGAGAGAGAGAGAGAGAGAGAGAGAGAGAGAGACTTACACTCAGTCAATAAATATGAATAAATGCAGCCGAAGGGGGTAGAATGAGAGAGGAGAAATAGAAAGAAAGGTGGAGGGACAGACATATTGAGAGAGAGAGAGAAAGAGAAAGAGAATATAGACAGATGAAAAGAGGTAGGCAAAGCGAGAGAAAGAGAGAGGGATAGCGAGAGAGAGAGAGGGTATAGTAGAGAGATGGGTAGAGAGAGAAAGGAAATGACATCAGAAAGACAGCCAGGCATCAGAAGAAGGAGAGACAGTAACGAAGGCAGAGAGAAATTATGAGAGAAAGACAGATCAGAAAAGGAGTGTGAAAAAGAGAGTGAGAGAGAGAGGGAATAGTAGAGAGATGGATATAGAGAGAAAGAGAGAGAGAAAGGTACTATAGCAAAAGCAATATGATTGGCTAGCTGTGATCATGCAGAGCGGACTCTAGGGTGGACATGACAGAATAAGAACAGAAAGACAGCCAGGCATCAGAAGAAGGAGAGACAGTAAGGAAGGAGGAGAGAAATGATGAGAGAAAGACAGATCAGAAAAGGAGAGTGAGAGAGTGAGAGAGAGAGAGAGAGAGGGAGAGAGAGAGAGAGGGTAATCAGGATGCAGAGTGACTATGCAGCTTGTAAATACAATCTGTTCTTCAGTAAAGAGGGCATCAGAGAGAGCTGGGCCTCCCTCCTGAACCACTCCAAACATTTGACACGCTCGCATTTGGGTTCCGAGGACCTTCTAGAAATCATAAGAGATCACCACCTAACCAGGCCCATGTATCTGTGTGATATGTGCCTATGTGTCCCTGTTGAGTCTGTTTTGCGCATGTGTGTGTATGTGTGTGTGTGCGTGTGAGGATATCTTGTGTGTGTGCCTCTTTTCTGAATGCATAATGAATACATCTGCGTATCTAGTAGCTGATTGCCTCTGAGAGTGAGGGGTCTGTATGGCAGAGCACTTTATCATGGTGAAAGGTTCCGGGCACCAAGCCTCCTGTAAGAATATCTGAATAATAAATTACTGCCACATGTTGGCCACATCTCTTTCAAGAAAATGTTACAACTTCTCTGTCCAACATGCTATTCTAATTTTTGGTGTTAACAGTTAAATTCCAGGGATATTTGTAAAAGACCTGTAGGGGGAATCCAGTGCAACATTTTCTGTAGTGAGCTGATATCAAATTGGTCTAGACTGAACTCATTGCAGAGTTGGATTCTAACTAGGTCAAACAGTTCTGGACTAAAAGCAGACGAGATGGGAGATGTGTGTATATGTGAAGATTTAGTTTCACTTCTAACTTTCAGCCAAAAAGTTCTTTTTTTCCGTTCGGTTAAACAGCGGATTGAATGAATGACATGCAGAGAATCGGAGACAAAAAATATCTGTCATTCAAAACCGTGCTAAGCCCTTAAAACTCCTGGAGTTTAAACACAACTTGGGCTTGTTTCTCCCTCCACCCACCCATCTCTCTCTCTCTTCCAGTGGGCTTTAGCTTTGCAGAGCTTGGCTTCTCCTGGTCATACCTCACTGGATGACCGAGCTGCGGCTGCGGAATGAACAACACAAGCCTCCCTCTCCTCCTTTCCCTCTCCTCCTGACCCGACTTGACTCGACCCAACACTACCTCCGCTACGGCTGCTCTGGGAGAGTCTTTGCTCCCTCCTTTGTCACAGTGATTGAGGAAGAGGCGCTCAGTGGAGAAAATGAATGGCTGCACCATATCGCAAAAGGATGGCCGTTATTTCCTGCAAGTCACTGCCCCTATGACCTATGGAGTGTACAAGCAAAGACCAAAAATAAAATAATAAAATAAAATGAAATGATGAATTGTGTGACAATGTTAGTTATAGCTTCAGTAATTGTCCATTAGGGAGGCAGGTCGAGTTTCGCATGTCTCCAGGGTTGGCAGCGGGTGTAATGAAGAGAGTTTGACCTCCCGTGGCCCCCACATTCTCGCTCAGGTGTCTCAGTGTCTCGCTCAGGTGGTGTGTGTGTGTGTGTGTGTGTGTGTGTGTGTGTGTGTGTGTGTGTGTGTGTGTGTGTGTGTGTGCCAAAAAGCTGTCTGGCTGAGGCCTGTAGGAGCGAAATGGAGGGCTGGATGTATGGCCTTCCACACGGTGCTTTATTGCCCCTGCATTAAAGCTGCTGCATTCTGGGAAACCGGGGCCACACCGGAACAATCTGCTACCTACACACACCTGACTGCACACACACTGCGTCCAGGGGGCTGAGACTGTGAAGCATTTGGATAGGACAGGTGAACCCTGTCTCTTCACGGAACTAAAGCCAGGGTGTGGGGTGTGCACATAGGAGTGGACTGTGTTTTATAAAAGTATTTTTGGACAGAGGTTTGGCAATAGCGAAATGCAACAGCATCTTTAGTTCTTTGCATGTGATGTTGATCACATCTCTCTTTTTGTGTTGCATATAAGTTTATGTAAGTGTGTGTGTGTGAGTGTGCACACTAGGCTGGACTGGACCAGGTGTTATTTATGCACATATTGTACATATCTTAATGGCAACTTCAATGTGAGTGATTGAGAGTCAAAGAGAGAGAGAGACAGAGAGATAGTGTTTACCTGTGATGGCATGGTGGGAGAAGGCCTCCACATAGGTCAGGTAGTTGTGTGGACAGTGCTTCTTCAGCCACTTGCAGACATCCTGCTGGGTCCACAGCACCACAGGCTTGGACAGACTGGACAGCGTGGGACTGGTGTGGTACACAGTAAAGGCCTCGCCTGGACGCAGCTGAAGTACGCAAGGGAAATAACAACCAACTCTTAAGTCACACACAAGCACAAATCTCACGCCCTTTCCTCTATCATCTTAATTAAGAGACGTAACCTTATCCTTTCTGAACCATTATGCTCAGACATCTACAGTATGTCTTGGACAAAGTGGACATGGACACATTTGAAACACACCAAATGCTTAGATTATTTAGGGCAGTTTAAGGGGAAAAAAAAGTTGTTTTTAGGTTGGCATGCATTTCTCTTAACTCTTTGTACAGTTTGTACATCCTGGCTCAATCTAGATTAACTCTGTTTGTCACCATGTTTTTTATCAGATTTTTATCAGATTGCAATGTGGACATGAACAACAGTCTAAAATGTAGGGGCATGAACACCACAGAGCATCAATTGTAATCATGTGACTAAGGTCTCTCCAGTCTCTCAATCTCTCTGCTTGCTCTTGTCTTTTTCTCTCATCTGTCTCTCGCTCCGTTTCTCTTTTCTCATCCGTCTCTCACTCTGTTTCTCAGTTTCTCTGTCTCTGTCCATTTGCTGTCTTTCTGGCTTCACCTTATTTCATCTCAGACTCCTACTCACATCTGCGCAGTCATTTTCATACACTCATTCATTCATGCACTCATGCATGTACTGTACACACACACACACACACACACACACACACAAGCACACACACACATACACACACACACACACACACACACACACACACACACATACACGTCCTGAAAAGAGAGAGAGAGGAGGAAGGAAAGAGAAATCTCCTTGGGGAGTTGTGGTGGTGAGTCATGTCAGGTCATCCGTGAGCCTTGGCTGGAGGAGTGGTCTTTACACAACCATCCTTTACCCCCACCCACCCCACAAACACACACACATATGCACAAAGACGAGTCATCGGATTCACAGACCGCATATGACCGCACATGCACATGCACATGAACACACACACACACACACAGAATTGCACACATACACACATCTGTGAACAGACAGACAGACACACACACAGACACACACACACACACACCACAGCATAGTACTGAGGAGGAAATGCCACCTGACTCATCCAGTTATAGGATGAATCCTTCAGCCTCTGTCCATAGAATGCACTACCTCACTTACTCACACGCTCACACACACCCTCTCAAATCATTCACACACTCACAGCATCAGCTTCAGCATCTTCTTCTCCCTGCTCCTTCTCTCCAGACTTCTCTCTCCAGTCTCTATCTTTTCCTGTCTCTCTTTCACTTAATTCCTACCTCCATTCTCCATGTACTCTTCCCTCCCCATCTCTCTTCCTCTCTACCTATATTTTTCTCTCTATCTCTCTCTCTGTCTTTTCCTTCCTGCTGTGTCAATTTTTTTTCTAGTAAGTTCTTGCCATCGCTCCATTGAAACTACTCCATTAAATATTCTTCGGTTTTTGCTTGTCTCCTCACCATGGCTGACAGCTTGTGATTGGACAGGGGATATACTGCACCTGCTTCCAATACACACATAGCACCCCTCATCATCTCCCACGGCCTATTGAAGAGCACCCATCAACCGCAATGAGACATGGTCACGGTTCATCCTCAGCAGCTGGGGGCTGATTGATATATTACCAGGTATCACCAGGTATCATACACACACCAGGAGACAACAATCAAGCAGTGTCTTCAAGAGTCAGGATGTTCAATGAATGCCTCATAGCATGTGTGTGTGTGTATGTGTGTATGTGTGTGTGTGTGTGTGTGTGTGTGTGTGTATGTGTGTGTGTGTGTGTGTTTGTGTATTTGTCTTGCATAAAATGTCTTTTATTATTATTATGCAACATTTAGATGGGGTTGGACTGTAGGCCCATGCAGGGCCTATCTTTGCTCCAAAAAGAGTAGCCTGCACAGGATGGGCTGCCCACTGTGGAACCCCTAACGGATTGAAATAAGGGTTATGTGTGGACCCTATAGTAAGGGGTCCCTTGTGGGGCAGGTCTGACTGCACACAGTGTCTTTAGAGATTGCTGTAAAATGGGGTTTGCTATGTGGGTGGAGGGGCTATGTCTCATAAGGGGGGTTAGGTTTCATAGACAACCTGTTGCAGCTTCATGTCGGGTGTGTAGGAAGCCAAGGAGCGCCACGTTGCTGAAGCCTGCGCCAACCAGGGGCATGTGTGACATTCTTTCTTCACAAAAAATAAAGAAGAATTCTGGAACTTTAAATGTGTGATTAATTGTGATTAACTTACATTTTCTATTGTGATTAATCAGATAATTGTTTTTATTCGACTTACAGCACTGATACACATACATATACTGTATACATATAAAAACAT
>JAIFZK010000005.1:9945000-10097500 GCA_027481765.1 Tenualosa thibaudeaui
TCGTCTCCGGCCCCATGCAACCCTCTGATTGGCCGCCATCCTCTGCTGTTCCCCTTGTACCCTCATCCGATTGGTCCTGGCGAGTCTCGGCTTCACTCTCAGGAAGGGGGGTCACCCTGGGTTAAGCACTCCAGCTTTTATCACCCCTGTCCCTCCGACACGGACGAGTGGAACTTACTCTATCACTGCCACTCATCTTTCCTAATCTCTCCTCCTTTCTTTCAACTCTCCCTCCTCAGAGGGGCCTGAGCCGCACTGATTTGCCCAGATTATAAAATCCCCTTTGCTGTATTCCTTTTTCAGTCTGTGCTGAATAGAGATTTTTTTTGTCTATCTCTGTTTCATCAGTGTTGGGGTATGTTGTCTTTTGGTCCACTCTAGTTTGTGAGTGTGTGTGTGTGTCTGTGTGTGTGTACATGTGTGTGCGTGAGTGTGTGTGTGTGTGTCTGTGTGTGTGTGTGTGTGTGTGTGTGTGTATGTGTGTCTGTGTGTGAGTTCTTCTACAGTATATTTTACCTCCTTTCTCTTTCTCTTTTGACCTCTTTCTTCCCTTTCTTCCCTTTTCTCCTCCTAGGAAAACTTCTAATGTAGCTCTCTCCCACCCACTTCAGGTTTTTTCCCCTCCTCTGTGACCTTCAAACTGGCCCCACACTCATGCTTCCTGACTCCATCTCTTCCACATCCACTGTTCTTATTTTTTTCTCTCTCTTTCTTGCTCTCCATCCATATCCCTTTCTTTTTTTCCTTCTCTTCTCTCTGATCTTTCCATCCCCTCCTCTCTCTCTCTCTCTGTGGCACGCGACCTTGTCATGAGCCTCAGTTGTTCCCGAAGGAGCTGATTCAGGGAAAGCACAAAGGCCAGAGTATGGTAGCCTCACACACACACCAGACACATAGACAGACACACAGACACACACACACACACATATACACACCGAACTCTTCCTAGAAATCTGGCTGTAAGACAACAAATCCCTGTAAAAACAAACATGTATATACACACATACACACACGCATGTGTGCATGCACTCATACACACACACATAGTCACACACACACACACACACACACACACACATACAAACACACACACACACCTTCAGTTGAAGCCCTTGAAACAGCCAGCCAATTAACACAGGAGCTGGCTGGGGCAGGACAGACGCTGTTACTGAGCAGCAGAGGCACTGGACCAGAACACACTGACGTCAGTCCTTCTCTCCTCTGCTTCTCTCTCTCTCCACCTCTCTTTCTCTCTCTCTCTCTCTTCCTATCCCCTCTCCCCTCACCTCTCTCATGCACTTAGCAACCTCCTTCCATCCTTTTCACTCTCTCTCTCTCTTTCTCTATGCCTCCCTCTCATGACTCTCCACTGCTTTTTACCTTCCACCTTTTCGCTCCTTTTTCCTGCCTCCCTCTCTTTTTCTCAACCTGTCCTTCTTATAACTCGCTCAATGGCTCTCCCTTAGCGCTATCCCCTCTCCCCTCACCTCTCTCATGCACTTAGCAACCTCCTTCCGTCCTTTTCACTCTCTCTCTTTCTCTCTCTTTGTCTCACTCACTCAAATTTGTCCTTTCCTCTTCTCCCTCCCTCCTTCCTTCCTGTTTCTCTCCTCCCCTGCGGTGTTATTGAATCATGCTGTTCTAATCACCCCTGCAGGGCCCCAGAGACTGGGGACCAAAGTGAGTTACACACACACTCCTTCAAATACCATTCACGGCTGCGGCGCTCACACTGCCCCCAACCCCAACCACAACTCACAGCCCTGGCATTGAGCTGGCAATGATCTGGCACTGGTCAGCCATCGATCTTTGGCCCTGACTTGGCACAGGGCTGGAGTAGATTTGGCATGGATGCATGCAATGCCAGCAGAGCAGATTCTCAGAGCCCATCTGAGACATCCTCTGTGAAGTCCCATGATGCTCCTCGGTGCGGGGCTCTGGGATGCTCTCGCGTGGAGTGAGAAGGAGTGGACGTGCACTCCACCCAGGACCCCTTGACTTGTCAGGACAAGGCCGATGATATGAAAGCGAGTGGTGCAGACAGGGCACTCTAAACAACCTTTGGGAATCCCTTCTCTTTCCTGATACCTTTCATTTTCACACACACTTCCTCTCCCTTTTTCTTTTTCTCCCTCTCCTTCTGCTCTCTGTGTCAAAACCTCTGTTTATCTCTAGCCAGACTTTTTTCTTCCTTCTCCTCCTTATCCCTCCATACATACCTCTCTCTTCCTCCCTTCTTCCTTTGTCCCCCTCTACCTACCTACCTACCCCCCCCCCCCTCACCACCTTCCTCCACCTTTTTCCTGATTTTGTCTGCCTCTCTGCTCTCCCCTCTCTCTGTGTCTCAGCCTGTTCTGTTTGACTAGCTGATGCATTTGTATGCAGACAAACAACAGACCAAAACTGAAACAAGTCGGTGAGTTTAATTGGACTACAGCTGGGCAGGTCTCTGGTATCCACTAATCTCCTAGTTTTGGAAACGGATAATTTTTCTACCCCCTTCTCTTTCTGATGCTGAGGTAAAGGGGGGAGGGAGACGTGTGTGATGGACGTAAAAGGGGTATGGGAGTGTTTTGGGAGTGTGTGTGTGTGTGTGTGTGTGTTTGTGTGTGTAGGTTTGTGTGTTGGGGGGGGGTGGGGGGTCGGGGGTCACCAATCCAGGGCTGTAATGAGGAAACTAAACAAATCAGGTCCCAATCTCGTCGGCCTGCCAACCTTTGCAATTCAAATCAGGCCGTCGGTGTAATGAGAGGCGCCTGCTGAATGCTAACTTGAGCGGGAGCTGGAGCTGCAGAGCGCGCACAGGTCCCTGCCAAACTGCTGCTTCATCACTCCACTCTCACCCCTCTGATCCTGTGGATAGCTCATTTCTCACCCACTTGGTCTCTCTCTCTCTGATCCATACTTCTTTTCCTCTGCCTGCCATCTCTCTTTCTCTGTTCATATGGTCTTCTCTCTCTCTCTCTCTTTTTGCCTCCTTTTCCACCTCTTTTGCCTTTTCCTCCATACCTCCATCCCTCTCTCACCTCTACCTCCTGTTTACACTCTTTCACTCTTTGTCAACCTGTCTTCTCTCTCTCTGCATCCCCATATTTTTCCATTTCTGTCCCTCTTTCTCTGTTACTCTTCACTCCATCTCTCCTCTCAGGTTCTACCTCTCTCTGCCTCTCTTGCTTCTCTCTCTCTCACCTCTCCCTTCTGTCTCTCTCCATTTTCTGAATTTCCATGCTTAATTTCTAGCTATCTCTAATTTCCCTCTTCTCTTCCCAACAGATCCTCCACTCATTCTTCTCTCCTTCCCTCTCTCTCTCTTTCTCTCCATCACTCATGTCTACTCCTGTCTGCTCTCAATTCTATTAAATTCAATTCAATTCAAGAAGAAGAAGAAATTAAAGAAAGCCATATGTAAGATTGCTCCCTCTAGCGTTTCACGCTGGCATTGCAGCCTCAATCAAAATTAGCTTCTCGCAGGTCGTCATGTTAAGGACCACTAATTGGAGTAAAGCTTTAGGCTAGTCATGTCATCTTTTAGCAATTCAGTGATGACAAACGTTTGTATAACTATGTCTTGGCTTTCTGACCAAACAAGCCTATGCAAGACTAGATCCAGCTACTCATACTAGGCTACCTGCCAAAGCATGCCTACTACAGCAGTTTATTTCAAACTTTCTGGCTTGCATTCCATCAAAAGTCTAATGTAAGCTGCTTAGTCAGTCGAAGCAAAACAGCAGCTGGCAATCTCCATTTTGGACCATCTCTAATTCATATCCCTGAGCTCTTGTACACTTTGCTGGATCAGAATCCACCTATCACGGAGTTCCATGTCAATGGTAGGCTACTTTGCATTGTTCCATCAGTTGTTTAGGTCTACATACACGGCACAGCCCAGGCTACTCCAAATATTCCTGGCCGAAATATTGACAGCATTCAGGATGCATCAGGGTCATACAGGCCTCGTCTAAACTCATTCTGATTGGCATAGCCTATTCCGTATTTCTGGTTTCACATTCACGGCAAAGTGCCTGTATTAAATGGATAGACTGTGTTGCACCTCGGATCATGATTTTTTTCCACGTCTGCACATATTTAGTATCTGAAAAGCCGTCATTGCATTATTGCAAGCATTCAGAAGTAGTGGGACACGAACTGTCTTTAGATGATCTAATAATCCCTTTTAGTCATTTTGGGCATAAGCTTTAAAATTTCATCTGTAGAGACAACAGCTGAACTAGCCTATCCTCTGCGGACAATATCTCATAGTTTAACTTGTTAATTCATTCATATTTACACAATAAAGTGTTTTAGGCCTATATTGCAGTTATGTCCCTGGCAGCCTACGCTGCTCAGAATAGACTAATGAACATGTAGACTAAACCAGAATATTCCCATATCAAACCCCCTTGCTATAGCCTGTCCTGGGCATGTAAGTGAATAGATAGTTTTCAAATTAGATCGTGATTGTAGAACCCTTCATTGAGTTTAAAACATCTGCAATGTCTTGTTTAGGCAACAATAAATTAGCACTGTTCAGATTATTTTCTACAGATCTAACAGTGTTAATTACATAGCCTACATTGGCTAACAATGCTGTAAATAAAAGCCAACTTCTCAGATTATCCATGGCTGCCTTCCATTCAAGGTGTTAGGCATTTGCCATTACTGGCAACCCGTTTTCTAGCGGTGATTGGTAGGTGGCGCAACGAACCAAAACAAAAATACAAAAGGACTCATAGGTTACAAATGCCAATTTCAGCTGTGGATCTGAAGGCTGTACTGTTGTTGTACTGTCAGTGAGGATAATATTTTTATCTAATTCCTCAACCCCTGATGATACATCAAGGGCATTTTTTAAAAATAATTTCTCACATATTGCATATTTTATAATATGTAAATAAATAAAATCTATATCTAAATAAAAACCTGTCTGTTCTCTCTCCTTCCTCTCTCTCATGCTCACTCTATTAATCTGACTGCTCAGATAGAAGCTGGGGTACAGGGGTGCATGCTGTGCGCCCTCAGACTTACAACATGCAAATTGAGAGTGCAGTTTTCCGACAGTTGTTTGAGGAGGCAATGTTCACTCCGCCATCCCCAACTAGGCCCGACTGAAAACACGAGACCTGAAAAGCAGGTAAGTTTCCTTTCACATTCCCCAAAGCAGCTACTTACACATGCAGGCACCCCCCCTCCAGTCCTCAGAGTCGTCTATTTAATTAAACATCTAATCTCGCTCACACTTCAGGAAGGAAGAAGAGAGATTGGGGTGGGGGCTGGGGAGGAGATGACTGTTAAGCTTGGCTGTCAAATCATGTCACCTCATCATCGGCTCCAAAACTAGAGAGTGCTGTGTGCACTGCACTCTTGAAGCAAAAAAACAAAAAAACAAAAGTGGAGTTTCAACATTCTTACAAGCAGACACAAATGTTACATCAGCGTACACACTAGGCCTCAAGATCTTCACAAGGGCTCCAGACCTGAACTGTGATTAAGATAGTGCTTACAAAGATTTATCTTGGATGACACTGTACACTACCAGAGAGTATATATATATTTTCACTGGTAATTGTAAAAGATGCATTTTTCCCATGTGAATATCTAAGAAAATCTTTTCACAGAAATTGGACTTCATGTACGTACAATTCAAGATGAAAAATGCCTCTTAGAAACTATCTTAGTGGGGTTATGTTTTCTTGCAGTTCTTGCTGTCTCTTTTCCAAACCACAGAACATGATCAATAGAAAACCATCTTATTAGCCTGCTTTTAATTCCGTTTAAGACCTGATTATGTCAATCTCTAAAGGAAACACCTTGACTCAGTTGTACATTATGTCATATTAAGCCGGGTAAATAGCTTCTTATAAGTGCTAGAGGTTAGTGTATATAATTGTTTTACTCTCATTATCAGTTGGTGCAAGTTGTAATTGAGTTACCTGTTCAATGGAGTGTGTGTATGTGCATGTGTATGCATGTGTGTGTGCCTGTGTGAGTGGGAAAGCTTACGAACCAGTGAACTGATTAGAGTGAATAGGTTCTAAACACAGGTAAGTAATTACATCTGGGAAATTGGGAAGAACCAATTAGATGCAAGCCCTTATGAATCAGTGGTGTTGTAGACTACATACAGCATCTCAGTGATTAGTCTTTCATGTAGACACGCCTTTAGAGCAGTTCATTAGGAGGAGAAAGAGGCTCTTGAAGGCTACATTGATGTAATCACATCTGAACTATCTCAGAGTAAACATTCACACACAGCTAGAGAGAGAGAGAGAGAGAGAGAGAGAGAGAGAAAGAGTGCATTCCTATAGGACCAGAGAAAAACTGTGGAAATCTCCTATTTAAAAGCATTCCCAGAGTGCCTGACTGCATGACCTTCATTGGCTAATGGCTTTCATGCTGTTTTCCACAAGAACAAAGGTGGCGTTAAATAGAAGAGACTCTAGAAGAGACTTTGTTTCTTCTCCAACAAGCCTAAAATGGCCAGTAAGAATAGAAACACTCCCACAAGCTCATAAATTTATTACAACATTTTTTTATGGTTTAAAGCACCAATAAGGGATCTGGGTGATTAAAAACTCAGACCTGTCAAAGGAGAGCAAGAAGAACCTGATGTTTTATTCAGGCAGAGGATACTGGTAGTCCTACATTTACTCAAATATCTGGGTCACCACGAAAAACTACCATTCCATTAGTCGCAACATGGCGCTACGATAGCAGTCAGGGGCCCTTAGTAACATCCAAGATGCGCAAAAATCAGACAAGATGGATTTTTACCAGAATAATGT
Organism: Tenualosa thibaudeaui; assembly: GCA_027481765.1. Taxonomy (NCBI): domain Eukaryota; kingdom Metazoa; phylum Chordata; class Actinopteri; order Clupeiformes; family Clupeidae; genus Tenualosa; species Tenualosa thibaudeaui. Next base: position 9,951,783 of record JAIFZK010000005.1, read on the forward strand.
TGTGAAGACACAAGCACTGGTTTATTAGAGCATATTAATATCACAGTGCAGTTATTCCAGAGGCAATTAGCATTGCCATATATTCTACCTTTCCACTCTTACTCCACAAGTGACCTATACATGCATTAGGACAAGTGTTGGAAGCACACAAGTACACTACAGCAGCAGCAGTCAGTCATCATCTCATAAGCTGTCAGTGCAGAGGGGCTCCTAAGGCTCCATCATGGCAGGTCCCTCACAGTAACCACTCTTCATTGACAACACTGCATGTGTTGCCAATGGTGTATGTTTACATAACAATTTGAATTGCCCTACATGATTCTGTAATTACATCGTAACAAAGACACAATACTGTAAAGACGTGATCTGCTATAAAGACCTTCTTTGTAGCTGGCTCTTAACGTGCACTGCACTCCATACAAACTGACTAAGATATGAGACTGATATAGACACATAAATACTTATGGGACATTTTGTCAGTGAAGGAGTTAAAAGCAAGCTAGACGATAAGCTGCAGGGCATGGATGGAGATGAGATACAATGAGTGACAGAAAGAGAGAGAGAAAGACAGAGAGCGAGAGATGGAGAGAGAGGCATAGTGAGAGGGAAGGACACAGATGCGCGTAAATCTGTGTGTGCCAGTTCTATCTGAGACATGACCCTCTTTCTCTCTCTCTCAATCGCCCCCCCCCCCCTCTCAAATTCAAATTCAAAGGAGCTTTATTGGCATGACTCAGTGAAGCAGCTTTACCAAAGCATGCAATAATACAGACAGATTCAATATTTATCTAAGATGAAACAAAAAGAAGAGAAGAAATAAAATGTGAAAGAAAACATATAATCTTAAAATTGAAAATTAACTTTTTTATTATAAGGCCTAAAGTGCAAAGGAAGCTTAATCCTAAATCATAATCCTGAAACCTAAATGTATGTAACTAAATGTATGCCCTTTATACCCTTAATGAATCTGAGTTTTAAAAGGAAGCTTATCACAATATGATATACCTAAAATTATTGTAAATAGAAATTTACCTCAAACATATATTCCTAAATAATACCTAAATAATCTAAGTTGAAAAGGAAGCCTCTCTACCTAAATCTGTCTAAAATACTTAAAATACTCTCTCTCCCTCTTTTACTCTTGGTCACCAATCTGCAATATAAACACATCAGCAATGCAAAAGTAATCCAAGAATATATATGCCCACACTTAAATCTGAAATCAAGTGAATAAAAGTTGAATAAAAACCTAAATTAACCAAACACACAAAAACACACACACGCCATAGACTAATACACCAATTCTGTGTGCATGTGATTGTGTCATGAATTATGAATAACATGACCTGTGCATATACAGACTTCAAAAGAAGTGTCTGGAATTTTGCTGGCTATATATAAAAGTTTATCAGTGATGCACTGGAGTTTTTGATGCAAATCCGCATTTGTATGTATATCACGTTTTCATGTCTACTCATTGATACACTCTATAGTGTAAATAGCAATGTGCTATTTATTTGTTTACAGATGACATTTTACAAACATCTGAACCAATGTGTCTTTGCGTGTGAGTGTTTTGTGTGTGTGTGTGTGTGTGTGTTTGTGTGTGTGTGTGTGCGTAAATACAAATAGAGAGTGTATGTGAGTGTGTGCCTCCGAATGTTTGTACAATGCAAGGAATCCTCCTTGTTTGTTCATGACAGTGGAAGCAGAGGCATGGCACCATGTCTGTGTGTGCGTGTGGGGTAATGTGTGCATCATGTGGCATCACTACCAGCGTGCGAGATGGACTTACCTGAAGGGCCTCGGTGCCCGGCTGCTGCAGTAGTTTGACCGCCCTGCCGCCGGCGGTCTTCTGCCCTCGCCCGTCGTGCCAAGTGAGGTTGCCGCCGGCCTTGCGCGGCAGCTGGTAGTTGAGCTCCTCGGCTGAGACGGTGTGCTCCAGGCCCGGACGGCAGAAACTGAAGCTGGAGGCAGCTGGAGTGGAGGGTGAGGATGAGGGGATGAGAGGACAAGAGGACAGAAGGGAGGAAAGAGATTGTGACACAGAGCGTGAGGATAAAGAGAGGAGAAGGAAAGACGGGAAAGAGAGAGAGAGAAGGAGGAGGAGGAGTCAGAGGACAAGAGTAAGAGATGGGGAGAGAAGAGGAAGAGAGAGTGAAAGGAAGACAAGCAAAAGAGATGAGAAAAGGAAGAAGAGTGGGAAAAGGAAGGGACAGGAGAAAGAAGAGGAGAGAAGAGAGAGGAGTGGAAAAGGACAAAGTTGAGTCAACAAGGGTGGCAATCCATCCACAACAAAGCCGAATAGTGACAGACACTGCTAAAATTACAACATCTGACCACCCTGACTTTGATTAGTTTGGTCTACCTTGCCCTGAGAGAAAAGCTGGACATGTCATTACACAAGGAGATGGCAAGGATGTCAAACAAACAACAGACAAAACAACAACTGGCAAAGCTAAACACTAAAAAACACTCAAAAAAACACTTGATTTCAAATATGGCATATGGTAACAAACTAACACGCAGACACACACACACACACACACAAACACACACACACACAATGCACACAGTATACACACAAATAAACACGGAGAGTCCTCATCAGATGCTGTCAAGCTGTTCAGTCACACAGAGAGATATCTGTTTGACACAACAACAGCTCTGTACAAACACTGAGCAATCCAACGTGCGAGGTGTTCAGCAAGCCTGGTCATACACACCATATCCACACCCATATGGAACAATTCACCACAGCAGATGGAACATGAAGATACACAGCGAATATGAAATGCAAAGTGAACGCTTACCCTTCACGTTGGGAGAGCTGCCACAAGCACCCCGCACACACAGCATGGGGTGCATGGTGCGTGTGTGTGTGCGTGTGTGTGTGTGTCTGCCTGTGTGTGTGTGTGTATTCAGAGCCACAGCCACTCGAACTCTGAAATGCTCCTGCACTCTCGCGTTCCTACAGCTGTTTGTTTCTCGCGCTCACTGTTTTACAATCCTCCTCTCTCTCCCGCTCTCTCTCTCTCTTTCGTTTGCTCTCCCCTTTTTGCTCTCTTTCTTTCTTTATCTCCCGCTCTCCCACTCTTCCCCTCAAACTCTTCTTTTTCTAGCCATTCCCATGTCCTGCTCATTATCTCTCTCTCTCTCTCTCTCTCCTCTTCCGTCTGTCTGTCCCTCCTGCTTGCTTTCATTCCCTCTCTCTCCCTCCGTCTGTTCCCTGTCCTCCCTCTCTCTCCCTCCCACTTACTCTCTCTCTCCCCCTCTCTCCATTCATCTGTTCCCCTCTTTCCCTCTCTCTCCCATCCACTTTCTTTCCTTGCCACACTCTCTTGCTCTCTCTCTCCTTCCTCTTTCTATCCTCCAACCTCTCTGCTTCTCTAGTTATCTCTTCCACCATCTCTGCCTCTCCCTCCTCTCTCTCTCTTTCACTCCATCTCTCTCTTCCTCTCCCTCCCTCCATCTCTCTCTATGTGATTGAGTGGCAGCTGCCAGCTTGTGGGGAAGATAAGAGACAGTCTGAGCCTATCTGTGGCAAAGGCCCAAGGCCCTCCATATCAGACACAAGGGGGAGAGAGAGAGAGAACAGAGCAGAGTGGAGGAGAGGAGAGAGAAGAGGAGAAGAAAAGGGGTGGAAGAGCATGGAGAGAGGATGTGAGGAAAAGAAAAGTGTAGGGACAGAAGAGAGAAGAGGAGCATGAAGGAGAGGAGAAGAGAAGAAGGGATTAAAAAATTGGAGAGGAAAAAGACAAGAGTTTAAAACAGGTGGGGAGAGGATAGATAAACCCAGGAGAAGAAGGAAGTGTAAAATAGAGAGAAGAGGAGGAAAAGAGGAGAGATGGAACAGACATGAGGAGAGGAAAGGACAGGAGAGAGGGAGAAAAAAGTGGAGAGGACAGGAGAAGCGGAGCGGGGAGGAGGGGAGGGGAGGGGAGGGGAGACTGGTGGGGCCTGGGAGGGCTCCACTAATCTCCTCTCCCAACAGGCCAGGTTCAGAGGAACGCCATTGCTCACCCTACGAGAAGCCTCCAGTTCACACACCGCAACAGTGCTACTCATGCCCACGGCAGAGTGTCAACAACTGTGTGTGTGTTTGTTTATACACAACACTGCTCAGGCCTACAACACAGTGTCAATTCCTTGACCCGTGTGTGTGTGTGTCAGAACCACTCTGATGCACACATCATGCCTCAGTGTTTGTGTATGTGTGTGTGTGTGTGTGTGTGTGTGTGTGTGTGTCTGTGTGTATGTATGTGTGCATGCATGTGCTCATTCCCAATGCTTTTTGGATGCATTATCTGTTATAAATTATACATTTAGTGTAGATATGGCTAAATTACTGTAATAACTTTGTGTGTTCACTTTAAAATAGGGTTGTATCTATGTGACTAGTATCTATGTGACTTATCTATGCATTTTTGCTGATGATATTAGCATGTGTAATGATTTCTGGGACAGTTTGGATCTCTATATGTGAGTCACTCTGCTTATTTCCCAGATGCACAGAGCCAGAACTGGGTAAAACTGTCTAGACGAGAGAGACAGCGGAGACTAGCGATAAAAAAGAGTGTGGGATTAGATTAGACCACATGGAACATGGATTATCCTTATGAACAGCGGATTGTGGGCAGTGAACAGTATCAAAGTATCAGAAAGGAATATCAGATATGAGAGAGGTACAACAGAGATATAATGTGTGTGTGTGTGTGTGTGTGTGTGTGTGTGTGTGTGTGTGTGTGCGTGCGTGATGCAGTAGTGAATGTGAGTATGTCTTGGACTCTTACCTGCATTTAGGTGTAGGTACTGTTGCATGAGTGTCTTTGCCTCTCTCTCTCTCACACACACACACACACACACACACACATACATACAGCCTCATGAGGAGCCATCCATTTTCCCTTCCATCACATACACGTACATGCACACAACCACATCTGGGGCCTCTCAAAATGTTTGCCTTATTCATCTTTCCCAGACACGCACAAACAGACACACACACACACACCTACACACACCCCTGAAACCATATCAAGCCAACTTCCATCAAACGCAGAAAGACACACACACACACACACGAGTCTACAAATTAAGACTTTCATGATGAGCTAATGTGATGAGCTAATGTGGTCTTAAATTGAAAAGGAAAAAAAAAAAACACTGAAAGAGCTCTTTCTTTTCTCATACTCCACTCTCCTCCTCCAAACACACACACACACACACACACACACACACACACACACACACACTCTCCCCCAGTACTTCTTCTTCTAAGCATGCCTCTCGCTCTCCCTGTCGGCCTCTCTTATGTAAAGCCTTCTGCTGTCTAAACTAATGTGATTATCGCCACAGAGGGAGCACTCGGTATGATCAAAATATTTAATGATGAGTAAGAGACAACAACAGAAACACTCACACACACTTCAGGACTACAGAGAGAGAGAGGAAAAGAAAGAAAGAAAGAAAGAAAGAAAGAAAGAATAGTGGAAAGAGGAAAACAAGAAGAAAAGGAAGAAAGCAAAGGAAAAGATAGAAGCTAGAGGAACGGGGGTGAGAGGAGCAAGAGAGAGGGAGAGCCTGAGCGAGGGAGGAAGAGTAGAGATGGAGAGAAAGCAACAGAAAGAGAGAGACATGCACAGAGAGAAAGATCAAGCTTTATAATCTTTGAGCAATGTTGAATAAATATTACATTAATCACTCCTGATGAAACCCACTGAGGGCGCATGTGGCATCACGCAAACACTGTGCCAGAGAGAGGAAGAGAATGAGAGAAAGAGTGAGAGAGAGGGGGGGGGGAGCGAGAGGGGAAAAAGTCAGAGCAGAGAGTCTGCGGATGGGAAAGTTCACGACTGGGTCTCACGGCCTGGTGCCCAGTGCTGTTCTGGAGAGGCTCACAGCTTCCTGTGTTCCCCCAGGCCTCCCTTGCTCCCCTCCTGGGCACACTAGAGAGGGCGGCATACACACAAACACACACACAATCACACACACACAATCACACACACACAATCACACTCACTCCTCTCATCTCTCTTTCACTCCAGCACCCCCCCCTTTTCCCCTCTACATCCTTTTTCTGTCTGCCCTTTCTCCCTTCCTCCACCTCTCTTTATTCTCCCATTAGGCTGTGTTACTCTGTTTCTCTCTCTCTCACACTCGCTCTCTCCTCCTTTCTCTCTTTCTATCTTTCACTCTCTCATTCCCTGTGAGGCAGTGAGGGAGAGAGAAAGAGTAGCAAGATAGGGCCAGTGAGAGGCCGGGGCTCTGAGGGCCAGAGGTCGCTGAGGAGGAGCGCTGAGAAGGAGGAGGTTCAAGGCAGCTGACCTGAGGCTGAGAGGCTTCCAGAGATAAACAATCCCTTCCCTTCTTCTCCCCTCAAACCCTCTCCACAGACAGGCGAGAGACAAGACGAGTTCACGGCACTGTGTAACGACAAAGCAATGAGACAGAGACAAACAGACAGAGAAAAAGAAGGAAAGAACAGCAAGAAGGAAAGAGAGAGAAACAGAGTGGGAGACATGGAGTGGGAGAGGACACAGAAGAGGAGTGAGAAGTGAGAGTGAAAGGAGAGTGAAAATGAGAGGAGTAGGAGGGGTATGTAAGAGAACTACAGAGGGAGGTATGGAGTAAATAATGGTGAGGGAGGAGAGAGAGATGGAGAGAGAGTGATGTGAGACAGGGCGGCACAGAGAGGGAAGAGGGGAAGCTGCTGGAGAGGGGAAGCTGCTGGAGAACGAGACGTGTCTGAGATCAGCAGAGCGTCTCGCCCCTTGTCTCGCTCTTGTCTCCCTCGCATCCTCTTCTCTCCTTTCTGCTCCCATCCTCCACTCCATCCTCCTGCCTGGCCCCTCTTTCTCCTCCACTCTCCCATCTCTCTGCTGTCTGCCAGACAGGGGGCCTCAAACACTCTCTCTCACACACACACAAACATATACAGGTAGACACAAAAACACACACACACACCACACACACACACAAACACACACACCTTCGCCAGGGCCCCTGGCCTCATTACCGTCAATCACACAGGAGGGGGTTGAAGAGACAAGCAGAGCAGCTTAAAAACACACACACAAACACACACGTACAAACACACACACAATCACACACACACACACTCACACACACACACACACACACAAACACACACACACACACACACACGTGTCAAAGAGTCACCAAGGAGAAGAAGTGATGGAGGTGGGAACACAGGAAGAGAGCAGAGCAAGCTTGTCCATCATGTGCATAAGTGGGAGGAGATGAGATACTCTTCCTGAGGTTATCTAAAACTGGAAGATGTGGTGCATGTGGAGGTAAGCTGACGGAGACTGAGAGGTTGGGGTGGAGGCGAGAGGCAAGGTGGAGCGGTCTTTTCACTTCAATTCACACCCAGACGAGACCCGAGAGATGGAGAGCAGAGTTCAGTAGCACTGTGCTTTATGATAATGGAGAAATAGACCAGGGTAACCCACTCCAAGGTCATCTGGGAAATCCACAGAGGTTAAACACATGTTGGCTTTGCCTCTGCTCATATGATATTCACCTGAAGGGGCTTCAGAATAACATTACTGTCAACATGTCTCATTTCACTTTCACAAAACACACACTCGTGCACACATACACACACACACAGACACACACACATTCCCTCACAACACCAGACATCTCAGACTTTTGCAGTGTCACATCGCTCGTAAAATAAAACCATCCAGGTGTCTCTTACAATCATTAATTGTGATTGCTGTTGTGACACCCTGGCCCCTTGACGACAATAAAGCTCTTTGACATCGACCCAAGACCCACTGGAAGTCTTAATTGACAGTAGTATCCTTCAGCATGTCCCATCTCAGTGGCGCTGTCATTCTCTCTCTCTCTCTCTCACACTCTCTCTCTCTCAATTTCTGATCAGGCAGTGGGGCAGCCCTTCAGTGACCTTCTACACGGATTGATGGGACAGTAAGCACCAGTGTCCTAGCCCATAAAGGAAAAGGGCAGAGAGAACATCAAGGATGAGGAACAGAAAGAAGACGACTTACAGGCTGTGCAAAGGGGAGGTGTGTGTGTGTGTGTGGGGGGGGGGGGGGGGGGGGTGAAAGGAGATGGACTGAGAAGGAGGGAAGGAAAAAAGAGAGGGAGAGGTGAGAGATGGGATGAAGGAAGAGGAGAAAAAAGAGCAGTGGAGGGGAAATTAAGAAAAGATGACAGAGGAATCAAATGAGAGATGAAAGAGAGAGAGGAATGAACATCAAAAGCAGAGCAAGGGATGAGAAGAGGAAGAGAAGAATGAGAGAAAAGAATGATGCAGATAAAAGAAGAGGAGAGTGGACCGGAGGAAATTGGAAGAGGTGAGACCCAAAGGTGACAGGAGAGGAGAAATAGGATGAGAAAGAGAGAGGTAATAACTTTTTTTAAACTGTTAGTCACCCATAACAACAGGAATCCCATCAGAAATAACACTAAGACAAACTGAAAACCATTAAGTAAAAAAAAACAATCCCACCTGCATTAAAAATGAACAAAAACAAAACAAAAGATAAACAATTTCAGCTCAGCAGGAACAAGAGAGGACGTTACATCAAAAGAGGAGCTAAGGTCTTTAGAGGAGAACAGGGGGGCTGTGGACTTGAAAGAAGAGAGGAGAGAGAGAGAGAGAGATGAGAAAAGGAAAGCACATAAAATAGTGAGAGTAGTTGAGAGGAGGGGAGAGGAAAAGAGTGAAAAAAGGGTCAGAGAAGAAACCATAAAATAGAGAGGAAGTAAAGGATGGGTGGAAAAGTATAGAAATGAGAGAAGTTAAAGATGCTCCTTTGAATTACAGCGAATGGAAGGGATTTATGTGGCCCTTTGATAGCTGACGCGGGGCACTAAACTGCTTAGATGCATGTAATGCAAGCCTAACAGCTGAGCTCCAGGAATGAAGTCCGTCTCAGTGGCTGCCCTGGACTGGGCTGTGTGGGAGGCTGGCTGCATGGCCAAGCCAAGGCTATAGTCAGCCATCCTTGAGGTGAAAAACGTCACCCTCTCGCAAGAAATTGATGGCCTTCGTTAAGATGCTGAACATGCCAAACGTGCCACAGCGCCTCTCTGTAAGCCGCGGGTCTGAGGTTGGAAATTCTTCAATTCCTCATGCGACGGTCGCTGCGGGGCTCTTTGTGTCGTCACACAACAAATTCAATTAGCAGCTGTGAAATGGGTTGCCAGGTTGCCCCGAGCCAAAGTCCACGGGAAGACATCCCTGGAAATTTGGGATATGCGCTCGCTCCGGTGCGGTCGTTAGGCTCGCTGGTTGCATTCATGGAGAAGCCTTCCGTCCTTCCCAAGTCTCACCTCTCTACTTCGCCATAGCTGGTTTATACACAAAAGTATGTTTCCAGAAAGCAAAAAAAAACTTTGTAAACCTGTAATACATCTTAATGCGGGAGAGGCTCTGGTGGGGAATTTTAAACAGCTGCAATAAATATTTCACGGCCTGCACTAAAAAATTGAAAGGGACAGACCCTAATAAGGCTTTAGCATTCTTGGCTAATCTGGCACTGGCCTTGGATTCATCCCTTACAGATTTCACTGTCTTGATCTGACCGACCAAAAATAAAAGGCCTAAACAGCGTGGAGAATTGGGGGTGTGTACAATGGACAAACAGCTAAGGCGTGCATAGAAAACATAAACAAGGTTTGATGGAACAAAAACAAAAACATCACAGTGACCCTTTTTGACCAGTACTTTTGTTTTCCAGGGCTTGCCGACATCTCAACCTATCCCAACAGAGATTCCTAACAGTCTTACAGACGCTGAAAATACTTTTCCTTATACAGCATGCTTAGTATATACGTGATTACTGCAGTTCTGCTTGGCTTGTCAAAGACAATGCACAAACTTCTTCCAATAACTTTCCCTATCAGCGCCATTAATATTAAAGACTCAGAAGTCATATCCACAGCTACAGCTACTGTGGAACAACAACAACAACCAAATACTCTTGCAGGCTCTTTATCCTACAGAATCAGAGATAGCAGGCGTAGAGTCCTTGAACAAGGGGAGCCAAAAAGAGGGATGACCAGAACCCAACCCTTGGCACAGACGACCTGTCGTCAGCCCAGAGAGATATTTAAGTCCAGTGCCACTGCACAGTGACAGCAATCCCCCCCCTGCTGACCCTCTGAGGAGGCGTGGTGTGTGTGTGTGTGTGTGTGTGTGTGTGTGTGTGTGTGTGTGTGTGTGTGTGTGGGTGTGTGTCTGTGTCTATGTCTGTGTGTGTGTGTGTGTGTGTGTGTGTATGTGTGTGTGGTGGAGAGGAGAAAGTAATTTCCACCTGAGCAGCACAGCAGTTGTTTGAAGGGGCCGAGCCCCATGCAGCATCGCAATGTCACTTCCAGAGCGGGCTATCGATTGGGCCAGCAGGGGCTGATAACACACGATTGAGTGGCTTTTTCAGCTGAGTGTGTGTGTGTGTGTGTGTGTGTGTGAGTGTGTGTGTGTGTGTCTTTGTTGTCACTGTGTTGATTGACCTCTGCACTCTGTCTGACCTGTTCTGCCATAAAAGCATGGACCCAAGACACACACACACAAACCCCACCCTGCTTCCATACATACACACACACACACACACAAATAAAAATACACAGACACACACACACACACAAGTGGGTGTATAGTCTATGATGCCTATGTGTGTATGTATTTGTGTGTGTGTGGGGGGGGGGGGGGTGCACATGTGTGTATCAGGTATCAGAGACTGTGCATAAGGAGTGCATGTGTGCGTATATCTATGTCTTATGTGTGCACTTCTATAATACTCTACCACCCCTCCACACACATACTCACACATACTCAGCGTGTGTGTGTGTATGTATTTTTGTTTGCATGTATGCTGTGACAGGGTGCATGTACAAGGGTCAGGCAACTGTGTCACACCGTGTCAGATCTATGGGGGGGGGGGTTTAGGCGTGGAGGGCGGCTCCTCCTCCAATCACACGTGACGCTCCATGGCTTCATGTGCCCGTAGCGAAGCGGTGTGCCACGGGGGAGATTAAATCTAACTGACAGCTGATAATTCACGTTCGCCTTGTAGCGACGGCCACTATAGACAGAGGCAGAGAGGAAAGACAGCAATGGAGAAGGAGGGAGGGAGAGAGAGAGAGAGAGAGAGAGAGAGAGATGGGGGGAGAGGCTTATCACTACTCCCTGGGGGGGGCGCAGTGACAGTTGCAGCGATGCTCATCTCAAAGTCATGTAACCACACGACAGCAAACCAGAAACTAGAAAAAACTGATCTGAATGTGTGCATGTGTGCATACACACATGCTGTAGTCCATGGTGACTGTGTACACATGTGAACACCAACCTCTGCCACAAACAATGCTGGTACCACATATACACACACACACACACACACACACACACACACTATTGGGCTAAGAGAAACATACGCAACTGCACACATGAATACCAAATCCATCACCCCCCTCTCTATCCTGTGGATGAAGCAAGCCGGGTCATGATAACAGATCCACAGGCTGTCCTCTGAAATCCATGTTTACTTAACAGCTTCCTGCTACTCTCCAGCCACCCCACAACCAGGCAACACCCCACTGATAAAGACAATTGGAGCTTGATAAATCTGAACAGGAGAAGCTTCCTCTTGGCAGCTGTCTTTCGTCAGTAGGACTGACGAAAAGTTTCAAATTCTTCTTGAATAAAATATCATCTCACACACCACCAGCAGTCAGTCAGTAACAGACAGTCAGTACGGGATCATCCTATCTCACCCTCTTTGATATTTCTGTGGTGGTATAAACGACATGGCATGACACTATGCAACATGGCACACCATGACATGATGCAAACAGATGCCGTGTACGATGCAATGCACTGTGATAGTGATCTGTTACATTACATTGCATTGCACTGAGCTGTGTTTCAGTACAACATGACGATCTACAATATGACATGCAAAGCATTACCTTGCAAAATGATACAAAATATGACATGTAATGCATTATGATACATTATGATGCGGTTGTATGGTTCATGCAATCATAGCACACTGAGCTCATTCATTTGCTGGAAAATCCCCCACTTTTCTCTCTGCCTCTTTCTGAGGGCCGGCAGAAAGCCACGCCAGCAACCTTGAAGCAGTCCAAAAGCAGGATTGCTGATGGCAGCCTAGACTTTGACAGTGGGATGGCCAAAGCCAGCATTCCTTCCATCTATCCTGCCCTCCTCCTGCTGTAAACTTCAGAGTTGCCCGCTGAGGGGAGGGAAGAGAGGTCACATTGGTGGCACAAGGGCAGATGGAATAAGTTGTGTAAGGGACTGGCCTTGCATAATAGACAGACAAGGGAAAACAGCCAAGCAGGACATGGCTATAATGGGGTGGGAGAGGACAAGAGAGGAGAGGAGTTGAGAGTGTATAGTGTGTGTTTGTGTGTGTGTGTGTGTGTGTGTGTGTGTGTGTGTGAGAGAGAGAGAGAGAGAGAGAGAGATATCTTGATAAAGGTCTGTGTATGGCTGACTGTGGAAATCTACAATGCCATGTTGGAATTATTTAACACCATAGGTTTCTCTCTTCATCACTACATGTCTGAATCGGCTCAATTTGTCTCTATTTCCATCTTTTCCAGTATTTGACTGCTCTCTTGGATCCTGTCTTTTTCTACTATCCTCCCTTCTCCCTTCTCTCTTTCTTTTTCTTTTACATCTCACTCTCTCTCCTTTCCCTCTTCACTCTCTCCCTCTTCACTCCACTTTTAATCTCTCTTCATCTCTCTTTCTCTGTCTCTCCATCCCCTCCTCTCTCTCTTCTCTTCCTGGCTCCCCTGCAAAAGTCACTTATGTGTATGTCATGAAAACACATGAATATTTCATTTGCTTAATTGTTTTGAAAGTTTACTTTAATTCCCCCAGAGTGTCTGCAGTTCCTTTGAGATGTAGTTCACAAGCCAGGGAAGAAAAAAATGAAATAATCAAAGCAAACTTAATCACACACAGTCCTTGCTCAGACATGATTGTCTTTGTACATATTTAATGTCTGTTTGTTCTCTTCTTCCATCATTGAACAGACTGGCGTCTAAAAGGATCTGCGCTCTTCTGAACAAACTTTGCTGTGATTGCATTCATGCCCAGTTTGCTCTCTGGCAATAAAGTCCTCATAAGGATTCCATACTAAAAGACTGGACTCTCTCTCTCTCTCTCTCTCTCTCTCTCTCTCTCTCATACAGACACACACATACAAACACACACACACAGTCTCTCTCTCTCTCTCTCTCTCCCTCTCCTTCTATCTAATTTCTATAATCAAGCACATAATATTACTTTTTTTTTCATTACACTGCTCTGAACCACACAGTCACGAAAGGGGAACATCTCTGTGGTTAAACCACCATTCTCTCCCCCATCCTACTTCTGTTCTGCCAGTGTAATTATAGGCCATAACCGACGTCAAGACCAATCTTATCTCACTGAAGTATGGACACCATTAGGCCCTAACGAGGGAAGAGCTGACGTTAATTACGAGAGACCCCAGAATCAGCCAGAACACGTCAGAAGAGACAACGATAGCACAAAGACACTTATGATTTTAATGCTTAAACCTTCAAACCCATGGGACTGCCAGCACCTTCAAACCCACCCTAGACAATGTAGATACTTTCTTCACAAAGCAATAACCCCACTGACCCCTTTCAAGTTGATTATATCCTCTTTGACATCATTGTCTGTGGTTCAGTTACATTACCTTGAGTCTATTGTCTATTTCTGTTAACACTACAACACTTAATAAATTCAAATGAAACGCTTCTCTACTACTAATACTAGCTTTGACAATACTATCTCTGAACACACATTGAATTTGACTATGAGAAGATGTGCTGAAAGCACAGTGCTGTTGTCCTGAATACAAGCTTTTGCAACACTGTCTCTAATCCCCCAAAACACTAATACAGCATCTCTGTATTTGACTATGCAAAGATTCTGTTCTGAGAGTGTGATACCTTCCACCAGGCTGTGTAGGGCAGCCCGGTAGGCCGGGACCGGAGCTGGAGCCGGAGTCAGAGCAGGGTCCAGAGCTGGGTGTTTCCTCAAGCGACTGTCACTGCAGAGCAGAGCCAACATTGCTCCCAGTGCACCAGGGAAAAAAAAAGCTGCACGGGGTTCTTGCTTTATCACAGTCAAACACAGGTCAACCAAGGCCAACTCACTACACTAACACAGTCAAGTATCGGTTAACACAACACAGTTTGCTCTGTTAACAAAGTCAAACACTAGTTAATGTTCTTTGGCCTGATCTGCAAGAATCCAACGGTTAAATGCATTGTCCAATACTCAGTTCAGTCCACTGGAGACCAACACAGCAGCACAACTAGAAGAGAAAGGTGAAAAGCTCTAAGAAGAACTCATAACTCACACTCACAACAGACTGATGAGTGAACTGTTTTGAGGCTGTTTTTATAGGACATCTGCTTTGATACTCCAACACACACACACACACACACGCACACACACAGTAAGAGCTAGATTCAGGAGCCTAGCCCTACAGATCAATGAAAGGCCGGGGGCAGGTTGCGATGCCATTCAATACTTTATTGGGTGTTTGAGATGCAGTGACCGTATGAACACATGATTCTGTTGGTGTGAATGACAGCAAATGGGCAAAAGTGTGCATTTATGCGTGCTAGTAGACCCCCTGAATATATATGTCACTGCAGGGGTGAGAGTGGGTTAATGTGTATGTGTGTGTGACTGTGTGTGTGTGTGTGTGTGTGTGTGTGTGTGTGTGTGTGTGTGTGTGTGTGTGTGTGTGTGTATCTGCTCTGCAATCATGCATCGGTATGTTCTGAGCATGCACGTCTGTTATAGAATTGTATTATGGGTAGTATGTGTATATTGGTGTGTGTGTGTGTGACATCCAGCAGCTTGTTTTAGTTGCTTCTCAACACAAGCAGTCAAATCAGTGGCCTCGTTTCCATGCACACCCTAGCAACCCAGCCATTGTTCTAAAGAGGTCACTATCACAGACAATTTTTCAGGTCATATTGCACACACACACACACACACACATAGGCCTTTTGTAATGTCTCAATCAATCTCCAGATAAGAGCTGGTGTGTATTAGCAGATGTTTGTCCGCCTATGTTTCTGTGTCCCTCTCTCTTGGGTACTATAATCACTGGTAAGCAGGCGTGTTTGACGCTTAGCTAAAGGCACATTTTGGAGAAATTTACATTATGTAAAACAAACAAACAAAAAAAAAAAACAGGTGTCAGACTGACAGACAGAATGATAATGGAAAATAATGATGGTGAGACAGAGAGAGTTCAGTAATGACAAAGACAGACAGAAAAAAGAGTGAGAGATAAAAAAGGGCCAAAGATATTTGTGCATACTTGAAGTGTAATTTCCTGGTAAAGTGTACCTAAAACCATGACACGGTATGGTACTGGGCATTTGTGCTGTCTTTGTATGTTTGGCCATGAGAGAAAGACCTGGGTTGGGTGGAAGAGAGGGCAAGAGACAGACAGAGAGGAAATACAGAGAACGACACAGAGATACATCAAGAGAGACTGCTCAGTCAGGGGGAATGATGTGTGTGTGTGTGTGTGTATGTGTGTGATGCTCTGGGACTGACTGCTGGTCTCGGCGGGTGGTTCTGTGAGTGAAGTCGGCAACTCTGATCGCATGCTCCTCACCTACATCACACACCTAAACACCCACATCTAGTCACACACACGCGCACACACACACACACCTCAGCTATCACCTCTGTGAAGATCAAAAGGGCAATCGGTGTTAGACCTCTATCACAAACAAGGCGAAACTGCAGTTCACACCTCAGTGACAACCCCCCCCCCCCCCAACACACACACACACACACATGTACACACACACACACACCAGGATCTTGTTGTAGTTTGTGCATGAGAGGGCTGGGCAGAGAATGTCACTTTCCCTTTCTTTCTCACTGCTGTGTTGAGAAGGATGTGTGTGTGTAGTACTCGAGTCCAGTCTCAGACTCAAGACCAGTCTCAAGACCATTTTCTGCTTTCTCAGTGTTGTCTCAGACTTGAAAGGAAAAATACTCTGTCTTGACCCACTGTGCTCTTACAAACTATCCCCAGTCTAGCTTATAGAACTGTGTGCCTATTGAATATTAACTGGGGTGATACTAAATCGTTGGTATGAAAACTTGTTTTTATGATCTTGGTCTTGACTACATTCAATCACAAAAACAGAAGTCTAGACTAGTTCTTGCTTGACCCTTCAAAGACTCTGCCTTGACTTGGTCTAGACATAAGTGGTCTAATCCCCATTACGTGTGTGTGTGTTTCTGTGTGTGTGTGTGTGTTGATTTGTATTTGTGTTTCTGTAACCCAGTTATGACAGCTTTCCCTTTTTTGGTCACTGCTATGGTGTGTATGAGTGTGTGTGTCTGTGTGTGGTTAGTGTGGTTGGAAGTGTGTACATGAGATCATTATGTTTTCTGTTTGTGTATAAAAGAGCGTGACAGCATCTATATGCTTCCCTATGTAGGATATGGATCATTCTGACAGTGTGTTACAGCTAAACAAATGCATCACAGACCAAAACAAGAGATCCATTTTCATGAGTGGTCCTACGTTCTTTCATTCCAATGAGATGGAAACAAGGATGGCTCTTCCTCTGGTGAGTCTGTGCTTTAGAGGAGCGAAAGAGGGAGAAGGGTGTGGAGGAGTTTGGGAGCGAGGAACTTTTGACAGGCTCTCAAGACAAACTTTAGTCTTGCCACTGGGGCTTCCTCTCCAATCTCAGCATGTCTCTTATTCTCTCTTTCTCCTCATTTTGTCTCTCCCTCTCTCTCTCTCTTCCCCCCTTACTCTCTCTCCCTCCTTCCTCTCCCTCCCTCTCTCTCTTCCTCCCTTTCTCTCTCTCTCTCTCTCTACCTCTCTCCCTCATTCTATCCCTCTCTCTCTCTCTGTCTCTCTCTCCCTGTCCACATCCTCCCCCTCAGACTGCTGCTGTCCTGCTGCTCAGTGCCTCATACTTCCGCTGACTTAATTGCCATGTTATCGGCTCCCCCTCTGTACTCTTTCTCTCTTTTCTCCACCACTCTCTCTATCCTTCTCTCTTTTCCTTCTCTTCTGCATACTCTGTCTCATTCTTTCTGTCTTCTGTCCAATGCTTACTCTCTCTAGTCTCTCCTGCTCTTTCTCTTTCTGTCTTCTGCTCCTATGCCATCTTTCCCTCTCTCTCTACATTCTCTCTCCCTTTCACTTTCTCTTCTTTCCAGCCTCTGCCTGACAGCTACGCCAATTACCGTGTGTGTGTGTGTGTGTGTGTGTGTGTGTGTGTGTCTAAGTGGGTGTGTGTTTGTGTGCGCATGCGCCATGCCCAGGTAGCTGGCTGGGTGCACAATGGCTCTTTAGCGAATGAGAAGAGAGACAGCAGAATCAAAGCTGGCCCTCCCCCGGGGCCATGTCTGCCAGGGCCAAATGTTCCCTGTAAACACACAGTCAAGCCAGCCTCTGCTGTTCTCCCTCTCTTTGTCTATGTATGTGTGTGTGTGTGTGTGTGTGTGTGTGTATGCGTGTGTGTCCCTGTTTCTGTAACTCCCTCTCTGCTTTTCAGTTTTTCTATCTACTTCCACCTCTGTATCTGTTGCTCTCTTTCTCTCTCTCTCTCTCTCTCTCCAGCAGGTCCCTGTGACTCTTTTGCGACCCTCTCAGTCGGACTGCACTTTGATGGTTTTTCTCTGCTATCCCCCGCGTGTCATCATTCTTCTTTGATGCAGCATCAAATTGGCTTGATGTGACTAAATGTCCTACCTCCATCCCTGCTCACCATCCCCCCCATCTCACTCTCCAACCCCACCATCCCTGCCATCTCTCTCTCTGTCTCTCAAATTTAATTTCAAAGCTGCTTTACTAACATGACTGTTTAGGGATTGTTACCAAAGCACAAAGAACAATTAATTCGCACACACACACACACATCTCTCACTCTCTCTCTCCACATGCTCTCTTGGGGTAAGTACACACTCCAGAGCTCCAGACATGTCTTTCTCATTCTGTACATGCGCAGCTAATGTAGGGACATAAAGGACAGTCATCTAGAAGAGACACCGTGAAACGCCTCCCTCCATTTTTTTTTTTGTTGGGGGGGGGGTATAAGCAGCATCAATGTGAGCCCAGCAGCTTAATCCCCCCCACCCCTACACGGCATCTGTTTTAGCTCTGTCACAGCTGGATCCAAACACACACACACACACACACACACACACACACACACACACACACACACAAGTGCACAAGCACAGTTCTGGTTTTATCAGTGTGTGCCGAAGAAGCAGATAATGAGAGAAAACCAAGAGTGAAAGAGACAGAGAGCAAGAGAGAGAGAGGGAGAGAAAGACGAATTTCTTTTTAGGATGTGTATGTCCCTGAAAAGCTTGAGCTACTTCTGACACACACACACACACACACACACAATTTGTCTGTTGTGAACAGAATTTTTGGCAGAGTCAAATCGATGATGAACACCCTGACTCCAATCTATCTCTTTCTAACTATTGTTCTCTGTGTCATACAGACACACACACACACACACACACACACTCCAAACACACACACTCCCTCTTGCTCTATTCCACTTGGCTGGACTAATTCCTCCTATTACATTGCAGCCAGTGAGCGACCATTTACCCTCCTATTAACATGCCTGCTAATTCAGACGCTTTCACCTCTCATCAGCTCAGACAAGCTCTCTCTCTTTTTTTTCTCTATCTTTCTTTCTCTCTCTCCTAAGATCTACTTCCTGCTCTATTTCTTTCCTGTGTTCAGTCCCCGCCAGCTGACATCCAAGAGCCCATGACATCAGGGCCACAATCAGTGTCTTCAGACATGCACATGCCATGTATGCTGCACAGAGTGGCGGGGAACATTGTCGAGGACACACTCACACATACAAACACACACACACACACGCAGCTGAAAAAAAAAGTACTTTACAAGAGGGCAGTGCTGCATGTGTGCCAGTGCCCGACAGCTTGACTTTGAATACAGACAGTGATGTACACAAAGAAATACACACACACACACACTCTTTCTGTCTTCTCTCCTTGGGTTACACTCTGTCTTTCCATAGTACCTCCTGCTCTTTCTCTGTCTTTTACCATTTTCCATCTGGCATCCTTAAAACAGGCCTCACATGCAGCACTATCTGCTGCACTATGTGCAGCTCCATCTCTCCACCACCAGACACACCCCCACCCTCCACCACCAGACACACCCCCACCCTCCACCACCAGACACACCCCCACCCTCCACCACCAGACACACCCCCATCCTGAAATTGTTCACCACAGCAGCTGGCCTCCCTGCTGCTTCCCCCTCCACTCTCACACTCACTACCAGCCAGGCGAGGGTCTCTAGAAAACATAAGCCAGTCAGTAGAGTCACTGGATGAAACAGCGTAACAACCAAGGTGGCAAAGGAAGTTAGACTGATCAGTGGTCAGCATATGTTGAGGTAAGTAGAAGCCACAGAGAGAGAAGAACTGATGCCTGTGTGCATCATTCTCCTCCTCTTCATCATCATCATCCCTCTTGATCATCTTCACAATCCTCCTTTCCAAAATCTCATGCTCTTGCTGTTATTTCCAGTCCATTGCACTCTCCTTAACTCATGCTGTGTAACATAATGATTAATGATGTATAATGAAATATTACAAGCACATGAACACACACACACACACACACACACACACACTCTCACTAAGGACATGAGAGGAGGATTTATAAACTCATGGATTTTACACAACTTTACATTTGTCCTCGCCTCCCTGCGCATGGTTAAGGAAGCTTGTCACAACCCCCTCTTCCTGAGCCGCGAGCGAAAGACGCAGTTAACCTCCACAGCTGCCGAGGAGGCGATGGCCCGCTGGATTCAGCTTCTCGGTGACAGGATTAACGACTGTTTGCATGACTTATAACAACAGCATAACAATCTGGATCAATCCCATAATCCCTTGTTCAGCAACAGACATAATTGCTGGCCCCCGTGGTCGGGACCGTGCGCAGCTGCCAGGGCCTTGACCGCCAGCCGCGCGCTCCTCTGCCGACACGGTTACTTACGAGCGGGAAGGACGACTGTTATTAATGTCGGAATCTTAGGTCTTAAATTCCCGGCCTTGTCCCATATCTCAGATTGGGTGGCTCATCTGTGTGTAAAAGCAAGTGTAGGCCAGAGCGGAAAACAAAGAAAGTTCCCGGCTGCTCTGGATTGAGAGCAAAATGTAGGAACCAGGAAGACTGACATGTTACATTTTGTCCAAGCAAAAAAAAAACTAAACAAAAAAATGTGGTACTTGAATACCCATAAACCCACACTCCTATCAGTTCCTCAAAACAGCTTTGACTGTGGTGGTAGTTTGTTGGTGCATAACTCACACACAACGTACATTGTCTTTGTCACCTGGCTTCCGAACAAGTTAGATGTGCATGTAACGGAACTAGGTATCAATATCATCACATTGTTAACAAGCGCGCACACACACACACACACACACACACACACACACACACACAGAGAGAGAGAGGGTGAGGAGTTCAGGTGTTCATCTCAACCTCATTACATAAGCAACCTCATTACATAACCCTTTGAGAAGATCCCCCCTGACCTCTGTGCATTCTTATTTAGGCAGTGTTCTTATGTTAAGATGATGCAGAAATATAACCTCAGTGGTGGGATAGTTGTACATTCGGCTGAAATGTACTGAACCTAAAAAATGCCCCCAGGGGTAATATGATGAGGAAGCTGCCTTGCTAACACAAACACACACACGCGCAAACTGAGTAATGCTGTTTGTGCTTCCCTCCTTGCAAGTATTTATTCTTGTCAGCCCGTCTCTCTCCCGCAGTGTCGTAGCCAGCCATTGTTTTTCCTTGTTTCCGCATAATTTTAAGGAGGACATGCAGGATTTATGCTTCATCTTCCACTACTCTGAATCATATCTGTTTAAGAACCACCTGAAGTAGTGATAATATTTCTCACATCACAGGACATCTGATGCTTCTTTTTAAAATGCACTCAGCTAAGCCAAGTCATTATACCTGATATACAATGACAGAGAAAATAAAAGGAGGGTAAACAAACACACAAACAGCATCTCTAACACACACACAAACAAACAAAGAATGCATTTTGTCTTCATGCATGCAGGTCTTCATGCATATAGATAAAACACACACACACACACACACTTGGAGAACCACAACAAATCCCCTTTAATCTGAGATAAGGTACACTCCGGGGGGATTTCAACAAAAGCAGGCCAAAAGGGCAGCGTTTCGGATTGCAGAAGCAGCTTTCACCTCACTTACACTTATACACACATACACACACACACACACACACACACACACACACACACACACACTGGGGCACCAGGAGCTGTTCCACTTCCCAAAGCAGCAAAATTACACGAGATTAAATCAGAGCATTTTATGGCCTCTCTTCATTGTGGCTGATGGGTTTTCATTACTCAGGCCTAAGCCAAAAAACATGTTATAAAACACAAATAATAGATGCATGAGATTGTCCATCTGTCCACAAAATCCACAAGGACACTCACGAGAGGACACACACCGAAAGGGGACAGCAGGAAAGAGAGAATAAAAGTCCACTAAAAACATTTTTGTCATCTTACATCTGCATATTTGCATATTCTCTGAAGCCCTCTTAACCAAGACATTTTAGTCTAACAGCAACAGCAGTGCACAGACGGATGAAGATATAACAAGACAAACACACAACGCGCAGGATTGTTGACCTTGAGTTATTACACAATATTCTGTAAGTAAAGGTGTACCCTGTGCCATATGGTCTATCCTTATGTTGTGTGTGTGTGTGTGTGTGTGTGTGTGTCTTTGTGTGTTTAAATGGAGGGCGGTATCCTGCATTACTGCGGTTATCACAGGATTTGGGGACTGACGCTAGGCATCCAGGCAGGTTTGTCTTTCTGCCAGTTTTGGAATTTGTCCATGGTGAAATCTGTACAAGAAGCACATGGGACGTATAGAGGAGGAAGAAGATGATGGTGGTCAATGGTGGGGAAAAAAGATGGATTGGGAGAGAGAGAGAGAGAGAGAGAGAGAGAGTGAGAGAGAGAGAGATCCAGAGAGAAAGATATGATGGTATGGCAGGCAAAAATCACACTTGTCTTGGCAAGAAACACTTCTGCCTGTAGGGTTTATATTTCTTTGGGAATAAGAATACACACACTCACATACACACAAACACAAACAGACATACACACACAGAGCATGAGGGGTGGGATGGGGTGTAGGAGCCCTCTCTGTATTCTTCCTGAGAACCAAAATTGGCGTCCCTACAGTGATATTCATACATGAGCCCAATTTTACTGCACACACTAAATTGGGCTCCTAACTGTACCTGTTAATGTAGTAACTGTATAGATAAGGGGATGGCAAGAAACTTGCTGAGGAGATGAAAAGAAAGAGGAGATGAAAAGAAAGGGGAGATCTTTTGTTCAACATCTTCTGTTTTTGTATTTTTAGAATAGTTTGGCTTTTTGCCTTTATTTTGCCTTTATAGAAACTGCATGTTGACTGCCCCTTCCTTCCCTGTCCTTCAATCCACTGACTTTCACAGGGCTGCCAACTTTTCAAAATTCCTTGAAGTGACATTTGGAGGGGTGGGGGTGGGGGGAATTTTGCTGCACACACAGTCGCACTAGGCTGGCATGGAGATTTTGTATTTAATTCGTTTTTTCATGTGAACCCCTTGGTGTTTTATGGGTCGTCCTGCTGAGGGAGATTGACAACACAAGGAGATGGGGGGCTGTAGGTCCTTCCCAGAACATTTTGGATTCAGTATATGTGATTTGCTGCATTCTGGTGCATCCACCTGCATAGTGACTTGCCGGGGGCCCACAAGTATCGATCAAAAGCACCAAGTTTGGGCATAGCAGTCCCCACACTAGAAAACCACAGATGACTGCCTGTGCATGGCCTACTCTATAGACATGTGCTTCAGACTTAAAGGTAAGCTCATGGTTGAAAATATTTGATCAGCAGCTTAGCTTAAAGACCTTCTTAATTAAAACTAAATGTTACATTTTGAACAACTGTTGCAATTCTTTTTTCTTTGCAATTATACATTGGCATGTGGAAAAATATCAACCACAAGACACAAATAAAATGCTTAAAAAGTAAGCAAATGTAGAGAAACATCTCAATAAAAATCATTAAGTTTGAACAGTATTTAAACACAAAAGGCTGGGGCTTGGCCTTAGGTGGGAATGTGTACACAAAGTGTATGCTTAAAACTTTTAAATGCTTTTATCATGCTTCAGATAGGTTATATGTATTCATTTACTTATATCATATCATAAATGCTTATCATAAAGCATCAGGGCCTGTGTTATCTGTTATCTGTTTCCACACAGGCAGAAATAAAGTTCTGTCCAAACATACAGCAAACGCTGAAACGTCTCTCTCTAAATAATGGGACTAGTGTTGAAAGCACTGTTAGTTCAGCATAGTCCCAAATAAATGCTTTGTTCTCAGCGCTCTGGATTTCAGAAAGGATAATAACGTAGCTATTAACTCAGGAAAAACTCCCTTGCTAATGCTACTTCCTTGTTGTAGCATTAGGATGAACGAAACTAGTGACGCAATCATGTATTGAGTTCATGTATTGGAAAAAGGTACTGATTTAGTAACTAGTTTAGTACATGCTGTATATAGGATCTATAGAAGGCCTGGTTTCTCTTTCTTGTGTGTACGTGCAAGAGTGTGTGTGTGTGTGTGTTTGCTCTGTACTTATTGCTGTTTGAATACAATAAACAGATACCTCTGAGCTGATGCAACAGCACAGTGTATTCTCTCTACTTGCCTAATTAAAAAAAGGACATATAAGCAAAGATACACACACACACAAAGGCAAATAAATTAATAAATAAGAACCTGAGGTCACGTCTGTTTACATCAACATTTCCCGAGAATCCTTTCCTGCTGTGGTGTGTTAATGCAAATTCACAGCATCAACCAGCACCTCACTCTCATCAGGACCAGAGTGGGTAAATCTTGTGTGTGTGTGTGTGGTGGTGGGGGGGGGGGCGTCAAGGAAAAAGGATGAGTAAATGGGAATAAGTAATTGAAGAAAAAAAGTACTGTATGTGTGAGATAGAACAGGGGAGAGAGAAAATGAAAGAAAAATAAGGAAATGAGACAGAAAGAAAGATGGCAGAGGGAGAGAGAGAGAGAGAGAGAGAAATTTTCGGATGGCGGGCTCTATTTTGAGGGATGGAGGGACAGTGGAAAGGTGTTCATCATCGTCAGCCGGAGACGAGCGGAACGGAGGAGAAATGACTGGATCCCTCTCTCATGTTCACACATATTTAATGTCCTCATTACCTTGCGGCCGAGTCGGCCGCCCTACGATAATGCCAGGGTGGGAAGCACGGCATAATTGCTTTTTTTGGGGCGAGAGGGAACGGGGAGCGAGAGCAGGGGAAGGGGAGAGAAGGAGAGAGAGAGAGTGGAGCACGCCATGCATTCTCAACCTCGCAAGGTTGGGCATCGGAAGTCGCGCAAGTGGACGGCTGGTGATAAGGAATCCAACAAACAAGCATGGAGAAATCCAAGATGGCTTGGTCTGTGGGTATGTGTGTTAATGAGCATGCGTGCGTGTGTGTGTGTGTGTGTGTGTGTCTGTGTCTGTGTCTGTGTTGCATGTGTGTGTGTGTGTGTGTGTGAGTGTCTGTGTGTTTCTGTGTGTGTGATGTGTGTGCATGAATGTAAGAGAGCTGGGGATTGTTAGGGCCTGATGGGGATGTTCAAAAGGACATCCAATTACCATCATCCACCTGGAGAGATTTCAACCAGGAACTGCTCCACCATTTCAAATGTGATTTGGGATTAGATGGAGGGAAATTCTTCTGGCCATTAAATATTTGAAGGTAATCTGCTCCTCAGCTTGCGGGTAACATTGGCAAATGGTGACAAATGTTGCCATGGCGCTCGTTAGTCTCCTCTGAGGCTATGGCATGGGGATGATGTATGTTCCTACAGCAAGCCACTGAGGAATCTCTGACCTCCTCCATCACCGCTTCCATGTTTTTCACATGTATGTGACAGAGGAGAGGAAGAGAGACTGAGTACTGAAAGAGAGAAAGAGGAGAGAACGAGAAAGAAAAAGAGAGGAGAAAGAGAGAAGAGTGAAAGAGTGTGTTTGTGTATGTCTGTGTGTGTGAGAGAGAGAGAGAGAAAGAGAGAGAGACAGACAGAAAAAAGAGCACAAAAGACTGAGTGTGATTAATTCAGTGTAGTACAGAGATCCCAGCGCTTACATGAAGGGACTGAACTTGACTGGGTAAGTTCTGTAGCTCATGGGTACAATTTTTGCTCCATCTTCTTCATTGAGTGGAAACTGACGATTGCACACACGCTCCAGGCACAAAGACACTGCCATTAGAGCTCATAGCTGCCATTAGTGCTTGCATGTGATGAGCGCAGAATAAGAGACTCTACTCTGTGAAAATGATTCTTAATTAATATCACCCTTTGAGCTATTCTTCATTTTCAAATAATTCCAACCCTCAACTCACGCATGAACACAGACTCTCTCCCTCTTTCTCCCTCTCTCTCTCTCACACACACACACGTACACACACACACACACACACACACACTTTCCCACTCCTCCTAACTCCCATACTTCTCCAATCCCAGCATCTCCAAGAGGAGACCACTAATTAAAGAAAAGATATTGGACACGGGCCTGTGCATTTCCTAATGTGATGGGAGAAGAGAGAAGAGGAGAAGAGATAAGAAGAGAAGAGAGGAGAAGAAAAGAAGAAGAGGGAGAGCAGAAGAGAAGAATGGAAAGGAGAGGGAAAAGGACATTGCTGAAGCCACATTGAGAGTGTTGGGGCCAGAAACACAAACTAAACTCACTCTGCTTCAGAGAGAGAAATTAGCCAGAAGCCAGTAGAGCGAGAGAGAGAGAGAGATAGGGGGGTATAAGGAGAAAGAGAACCGGAAATTAGCATGAAGAAAGAGCAAGAGAAAAAGATCTGTGGCATGACAGAGTAAGATAGGAAGAAAGGAATGAAAAAGAAAGAGTTTAAGAGTAGATAGAGTAAGACAGAGAGACACGTGGAGATAGGGGGAAAGATGATCAGCCACCCGAGCAAGTGAAGCGAATGACAAGCGCTCCCTGATCGCGTGCAATTACCTAAAACCCAACACAGCTAATGCTTAACCACCATGGTCGTATCGTCTGCCAATCTAAACTCACAGCAGTGGCCCCTGGACATTACCCACCATGCATCTACTTCTGGCCCCACCCCCAGTGCGCCTATCATCAGGGCTTCAAGCACTCACTCGGAAGAGGACATTGTTGATTTAAAGGAAATTGATCGCCGTCCTCTCCAAGCACTTAATCAATGTGTTTGAAGTCTCGGAAGAATCATGGGTAAATGTTTATTATCCCGCTCCACTCTCCCTTCCACTCACCTGCCACCAAACCATCCCCCCACACACACGCATACACACACATACACACATACACACACACACACACCTAGATTCATCCAGCTGTCTCTCTCTCTCTCTCTATCTCTCTCTCAGGGGATTAAACAAGTGTAGACCCAGTATCCCACTGAGGCAAAGACAAAGTCTCTGGTTTATTAACACCTCACTCATCAGAAACATACGGCGGCATTCTCATCCACACGTCAATACAAACAACTACCCTCTAACCCCCCACTCCCCATCCCCCCCAACCTCATAGCCATTCTCCCTATGCCTTTGTAGGTTCCAACAGAGACCCTGTTTCACAGCCTTTCCTTTCTGTCCGGCTGAAGCGGCGAGGTTCATTTAAGGCAGGGTGGGCTGTGAGTGGCACAGGTGTTCCTGAAAAGCACAAACTGGAAGTCCCAGTGCCTGCTGAGACTCATTTAGACTGCCTCTGCGACGTGACAAGAAAGACTGTCTCTCTCTCTGCGCTTGCTGAGTGATTTTCAATGCCTGCTTCCGATTGCTCTTGTTCCGTGGGCAACAATGGAAGAGATAATTTAAATGGAAGTACATTTTAACGTGACATGGGGATATGTTCTGAGGACAAAAAAACACCTGTTCACCTATTATTCTTCTTCCACTCTCACTCCCTCCCTCCCCCTCTCTCTCTTTGCCTTGTTCTCTTCTTTTCTCAGGCTGTACGGAGTTGGCTTGGCCGTGATGGGTTTGTGTGAAAGGCAGCCCCATAAGCAGATACTGTTGGAGCAAGTGACTGTGAGCAGATAAGAGGATGAGAGAGCGAGAGGACATTCAGTCCAACAACGCACCATGACTGAAAGCCTGCTGTGACAAGGGGGTCCAGAAGCCACAGACACTCAAGTGTGTGTGTGCGCCTATGCATATGTAATATGCATACACCACTATGAGTGTGCAAATCTTCTAAACTTCTAAAACATACAACACTTGATATGCACCATGTGTTCAGATCCGGAGAATAATACATTACCTGCTCAGAGAGAGAGAGAAATAGAGAAAGAGAAAGAGAGAGATGAAAGACAGAGGGCTGAAGAGGTGAAAGGATGGGGGAAGGGACAGAAGAAAGAGAGATCCTGGCATGAGGAGTGATGGAAACGATCAGGAGGGGTCTCTCTCCCTCTCTTACTTTCTCTCGCTCGTTCACACACATGCACAAACAAACACACACACACACAAACAAGCAAACACAAGCACATTTTCACAGTATGCTGTATGCCACACAAACACAAAAGCACAGCACACTGTAGTTTTTTCTCTCTTTCTCACACACATACATGCATACACACACACACACACACAAAACTCACTTTCACACAGATTATTGCCACCTTGCCTCTGTTGGCCACCCCAAAGGCACATGGATCCTGTATCAAACGCGGTGCTAAACCACCTTTTGGGAAGCAAACCAAATGGCAACAGCTCTGGCACAGGCCAGCATGTGACAAACACAACAAATCCAACCACACAGAAACAAAAGAAATAAAACATCTGTTTCCTGTCTTTCTTTCTCTCTTTCTCACCTGCCATCTCATCCTTCCTTTGGCCTTTCTCCCTCCCTGTCTTCCTCCTCTCTTTCAGATCAGCGGATTACCTTAGGCAGATGTTCAAAAGGCCAGCATTCAGTTCAATGGGCAAACGACTGTTCAATTTAATCAAACCCCTCTAGGAAAGTCTGTATAACACAAAGAGCTTTTAGTCCAGAAAGCGTCACTCCATCCCAGAAGGGATCATGACTGGGTGGTGAAGGACTTGATGGGGACAAATGTTTCTCTAAGTATCAGTGTGTGTGTGTATGTGTATGTGTATGTGTATGTGTGTGTTTAAATGATAAGGGTGGGGAGAGAGTCATAGTCCAACCAAAAATGACATTCAGAAGTGAGACGAGATCTGTTTGCAAATCAATTAAACCAAGGCTGCTTATTCAAACATATAAATTAGATTCTAAAGCTGTGAGATATGTGGTGTGCCAGGATGCGTGCAAACAGCCCGTGGCATGAGTGGCCTGGCAGAGAAAGAGAGAGTGAGAGAGAGAAAGGAAAGCGATCAGCTGTTGGGTTCACAAACAGTCCATACACATCCATCTGGCTGCTCCTCTCTTCACCAGTCACACTCAAACCCTAACCCAGAAACCCATTCAATTAGTACCACTGTGTGTGTGTAGTTTTATTGTGAGAGTGAATGAAAATCCTCTATAAATGCATCCGACTTTCTATGTGAATGCATCCTGTTCACCCAAGACTCTTACTCTCCCTTACTGTCCACACACACACACACACACACACACACACACATATATATACCTACATGACATATACATACATGACTATACATTACATTGAAATTTACAGGATATGTTACCTATAAGTGCATTGTGCACTTATGTGCGTGGCCCTGTATTTCCCCAATGAACCATGGGTACCATCGGTTCCACTGCCAGTCTGCCATTAATGTTAGTTTTCATTAGGGTGGGATGCCATTATGGTGTGAGTAAAGTAGTCAGGATGGGGGCTTCACACCTGGTGCCATGGGTGACCTTTAATAAACAAAGACCATCTGGATCACACATGGCCAGATTCATTAGGAATTTTAGAAAGCTATAGGCCAAGATTATCCAGACAGGTCATTTCTAATTGACGACTGGAGTGTGCTAAATACAACTGCATATTTGAAATGCATGGTTAAACTGTCTTGATCATGCCAGACCAACCGACCCTATTACACTCTAACTGACACTGTGATTTAGTTTATTTAGTCAGAAGGCCAGTAAACACGTTGAAGCCTATTTCCAGAGAGCATCATGCAGTTCTCATTTATGATGGAAAACCAGGCGTTCCCATGGGTCCAATGTCTCTGTTAATTAATTTAAGCGTTAAATAAAGATATAATGAATGCTTTGTTTATCCTGGCTTTGCCGCTCTATTGCACCAATGCTTTGTATTACCTAAGTAAAAATAAGAAAATAAACAAGAATGGGGCAGCTCTTGATCTTTTCTTCAGATGGTAACAGAGTAGGCTTCCTTAACGTTTCCCAGCAGTCTGCCCATTTGTTTCCAGACAAGCTGCACTAAAAGACCAATTAGTGTTAAATGCTCATCAGGACTGACTGAAAGTAAAAAGCTTCCTCCTTACCATTACCACTGCCACTATTCATAGGCAGGCATACACAGGTAGGTTTAGTAGATCAGTGTTCTATTACTGTAAGCCCAAATGTTACACACTGCAGACAGACAACTGCAGCCTACCCACCGCTCAATTAGACTATGCAAATTGGTGGTCAAGACGAGACTGAAGCAGATCTAGGAGTGGCTACGAGGAGGAATTGCGCTTTCCGTTTCAGCACCATGCCATCTCATAAGACCCGAGTCACCAAGCCTAATGAGCTCCTGAGTAAAATTACTTACTTCAACACTGTAGACTAAGATATGGAAATTAGTTTAAAGGTTAAAAAGAAAAAGCTTTGCACGGATTCAAAATGGACTGAATAAGTAATTTTATTTGTATGACAACAAAGCAATACACCATCAAAGGGCGCTTCCCAGGCGTCTAAGAAGTTTAACAAAAAAGAACATTTACTGTAGCGTTCTGATATCGTTAGGCTAAGTTATTACTACCAGCTCCACACCTTCCTGCAACGGATTTGGAGTTCCTTATGTCTACTTTCATGTCTTTACCGGAGTTATTTGCGCACGTGCCTTTAGTATTTAACAAACTTTCAAACTCGGTTAACTAACCTCAAGACACAAAATCTATATGCAGAAAGTGTATTCTAAGCACATGGGAAATTTCCGCAAAAAAATTAGTCAGAAATCCAGAGACAAATTCGTCAAAATTTTCCGCGTTAACTTGAGATTTAGCCACACTGACCCATATATGCAGATTATGACTGTGGTATTTGAGGTGCTGTCATCCTCGATAAAAATGTCAATGACATCTGTGCATGCAAAGTAAATATAAGTCGTGCATTCTCCTTACCGTCCACAGCCATGGAGGGTATCAGCGCGTATCTCTCCGTGGTTATTTTAGAGATGGAGCTCCATGCTTATCGGTTTATGGCTAAGTGAGCGAGAGAGTGGCTAGACCTCCTTCTCCTCCTGAAGGGTGCTAGAAGAAACGACGTGTACGACCGTTTGGCTTCGACTGGCTTCTTCCTCCTGCCGTGGCAGCAAACGCGCGACTTTCTAGTGTCTCAACCCTCCCCTCACTTCACTTTGCATTCACAGAAAGTAGAATGAAGCATCCTGCGCGCGAGGAAGGCAGGCAGCAGTGCTCGGATTTTTTTAACTCCTCCCTCTTGCACCTGACCACTGGGAAGACAGGGTCAGATGAATAGCCCAGGGATGACCTTCTTCTGGCTCGCCCGTAGATTGTGTTTTGTTAATCAGTGTGATCTTAGTCGATAACATGGGCAATACACGACAAATCCGCGATATCTCCAGTAAGAAAATTAGAAATGTATTCAACAACAAAATCTAGTCTCTCGCTGCAGTCTTGTTTATTATGTGTAGCGTACGCATTAGAATTTCAGTAAATGTATCAATAAGAGGTAACATTAAAAAATGACATTAGCAAGGCTATTTCATAGGCACACTTTTAACTTTCCAGCAGCAGCAGATAACTACTGAAATGCAGCTGTATCACGCAGTACAAAGTGATAAATGTGCTTTATAAATGTGTTCTTTTATTTAAATGGTTTCAGAAAAATTGAGAGAGTTGGACTTAACACTCCGTTGAGGTTTAGCTTGGCTGAACTACCATAATAATAGGGTTTGTAGCGACCATCGAGATGCTGAAGGGAGGACTCCGTTGTATGTGCACAGCTCGGTGAACCATCAGCTCGTCTTCACAACAGGGATGTCAAATTACCCTGCGTGGGTGATGTGTGAGTGTGAACACCTGTACGTGTTAGAGAACGAAACACACGCAGAGAAAAGGCATAAAATGTACAAGCCCCCCCTTTTCTGCATTCTATACCTATAGAAATTAGACTGAACCTGAAAGACTGGTATCATCTTTGATGCACCTGTAACTGAATGGATTGAACACCACTGAGCAAACAGCTGCTCTGTGGATCAGAGGGCCAGAACCACCAAAGGAGAAGAGACTTTCAAACTCCTCAGAATAATGTCTCTGAACAAACAAAACTACCAGAGAACATCCACAGCTACATCTGCTCTTTGAAACAGCATTCAAAATGAAAAAAGGTGTTCTTTAAAGATGTGCTAGAGTGAAGTGGAAGATTGGCAGGCAGGTAGAGAGTGGGCTTTTTTTGTTCCTAGACAAGCCCGTAGCTTTTGTTTTGTTTAACACTCGACTAAAGAGGAGAAAATACACAGCAGAGTCTATTTCTGTACTGTGTGACCTAAAGCCAGTTATGGTCTGCTGTGTTTCCTCCTTCCAGGTCCACACACTCACATGTGGAGGGACTGACCAGGAGACTATATAGAGCAGGACGCAGGCCAAGGACATCAGAGTGTGGTTGCCTGTAGCCCTGCAGCTCTATTCCTGCTGATCCACAACCATAATGTTTCAGTGAAGAGGGCACAGCATGGCGGCCTCCATCATGTGTTTCTCTCTCTTTCTCTCTCCCTCTCTCTCTCTAGACCTCATGGGCAGTGGTCCATTTGTGAATGTAGCCATGCACATAAGCGCTGTCAAGGATCTGTCTGGCCATTCAGAGGAAAGGCTCTTGTGCTGGTAACTCCATTTAACGGAGATTGTTTTCAAAGCTGTGATTGTCAGTAGAAGGGGATGCAGTCCTCTTTGTTGTGCTTTGCTCCTCAGTTTTCCATGAGATTTTTTTTTTTTTTTGCCAAGGAAAATAAGACTTTGCACAAAGAAATCCTCCTTGGAGTTGAAGCATAGTTCACAGAGACTTAAGAATCAAAACAACAAAAGAGTGATTGTTTTAGCACAGCCTTGCTGCATGCCTCATATTACTGGGTTAAAAGGGCTTTGTATGCACATTCAGTTGCTGTGTGCATTCTGAGGGCATTAGTAGCATGCATGGATATCTGATTCGGTGGTACTATTAATATAAGCAAGTCATAGAAGTATTTTACATTGAAAGACCATGTGGTCCTTCAAGGTGACATCTTTCAGCTGAAAGAATATTGACCCAATATAAACCTTGTTATTTCACATCGGTGCAACTGACACAATTGGCAGATCTAATAGGCAGAAGGTACATGCTTAGAAATCATCCAAGAGAATAACAACCATGCAAACAAGTAGTCTACATACCTATGTGGAAGTAGTGAAAATGAACATGATAACAGAGATGGAGAATCACTGAATGGGAAAAGTCTTTGTTGATGCAATTCAGCAGGAATGAAACTGTAGTGTCTCATTTGTGATCAGCACACATTGCAGTAGGTGCCAATCATTTCCCTGAAGTCACAGACTGTGAACCCGCATGGCATAGAAGCCACCGGATAAAAATTTGATTGCGCTATAGCCTCCCGGTATGGCCCTCTGCGCCTGCCAGGGGACATGTGTTGCCACGGCAACCCACACAAAATAGTGAAGTTTACTTTTGTGGACATACTGCTATTGATTTCACATTCCTTGCTTCCAAGGCGGGTGGTGGTATTGAATAGCAGATGCATAACACTGTCTTTCAATGTTATACCAGAGGAACAAAGCCTATGTGGCCCCAAGGAAGCTAGTCACTGTTGCAGAGCTTGTGGGTTTGAGATGAATAACTGGGCTGACATGTTCTATCATTTTAATCTTAATGGCTGGGCCAGTTAAAAGCTGGGGCTGTTATAATCAGAGAGGGGTTCCTACCCATGCATTGTAAACCTTGCCGCATGGCATCATATTTCCGAGACAGTAAAGGTGCACAAGATTTATGTAAGTCATATATTTCATACACTACCGTGGTTATCACCACATCCCATACCTCCCAACCACAGCCTAGGTCCTGTGATTTATACCCTGTGTTGTATGCATGTGCATGTGTGTGCATGTATGTGTGTGTGTGCGTGAGCGTGTGTGTTTGCGCGTGCGAGTATGGACATGGGTGAATGGAGATTCTAAATGTACATTTGTGTATTTGAGAGTAAAGGTGGTACAAGGAGAGAAAGAAAGACAGGGAAAGAATGAAACACTATATTTGTCTGGGATTTGAATAGCATGAAG
This sequence comes from Tenualosa thibaudeaui, assembly GCA_027481765.1. Taxonomy (NCBI): domain Eukaryota; kingdom Metazoa; phylum Chordata; class Actinopteri; order Clupeiformes; family Clupeidae; genus Tenualosa; species Tenualosa thibaudeaui. Next base: position 9,985,474 of record JAIFZK010000005.1, read on the forward strand.
AAGATGGGGCCATGGTTGTCTTTGCCATTCCTCTCACATACCCTTCCCCTGGTCTCAGTCTTATGCAAATCAGCAGTGGCGGTGACTGGCGACAGAATTGCGCTTCCAGCCTGGAATCCTCTCACTGTTTATCTGTCATGCTCATTTGGGTGAACACAGCATGGTCTGGTACGTGGCTTACTGGGGAGACATCTCTCTGGCGAGGCACAACCCCATGTAGCACAGAGACGGCCTTGCTAACAAACACCGGGGGGAAAAAAATGAAAGCGTCCAGGCCCACATCCATTTGCTGCGTCTGATGCTCAGATAAGATGAGGAGAAATGAATTTTTCTCCACCACGCAGCCACCCGTGCCTGAGCTGAGATGCATGCGTATTTGGCAAGCCTCAGTTGTGCCACTGAGGATATAACCCCCCCCCCCCCCCCCCAACCCTCAGCTCCAAGGTAACAGTAATTGTAAGGCTCAACTGAAGTGGATGGAGTACCAATACTATACTTCATGTGCACAAGTAGTTGAGATTTGAATGTCTGAGATTTGAGAAAATCTTTTTGCAGTCATGGCAACAATGTAAAATCAAGTCAAGGTTATTCCTATGCAGATTTAAAGACACACACTCCAGTGCATCAACATGGTGTAAATGTGTCCAGAAGTTTCAGCAACCATTGTGCTTATGTAATAGTGGATAATAGTGTGACCTTTTGAGATGCCCATCTGTAAAAGAAAGACATTAGACTGAATCCCCTGTCTGCACAGGGGAAGTGCCAGGATGGTAATCCACAAAAATAGTTGTTCACCGGAAATGAGTGACCATCCTCAAACGAATGTCCTTCTGGGACTTTTCATCCTCTGTGCACAAAGCCGATTGGTTAAAAGTATTTGAGTTCATGCCCTCAGCCTCATGCCTTTGCTCAGTCCAATATTCATACAGTGCAGTACAGCACAGATGCGTCTCTGAATCAAAGTTTCAAATTATGTGTAATTGAAAAAGGCCTGCTGAGAACCAAAAGGGGGCCCATCCAGTCTCCTTGTCGCCTGAAATGAATTCTTGAGGTGCAACAAGCAGGGAATTTCTTATTTTTTTCTTGGTGTTATTCTCACTTTAACAGCTGCCAGTGATGAAACTGTCTTGAAATGTGTTTTTTTTTTGTACTGTAGTTATTTTGTGCTTCTCTGCTACCACACCTGCATAGCTGATCGATTCTTGCCTCTTTTTTTAGTGTGGATGCTGTCCAGTACCAACCAAATCAGTCAATGTCACAGCCAAGGTCTGGTTAGATCCAATGTTGTCCCTCTCTTGACAAATACCTTCTGATAATGGTGAAAACAATTCCCTCCCGCCAAAAGACTGGGGATGTGAGGCCAAGGACTTGATGGAACAAATAGCGATCTCTTTGAAACTAATACAGAGATTCATGTAGCCTCAAACAGGGACTGGTTTTAGTCAATAAAGTGATTTATTTCAGTAATTTCTTTTCAGGATGAAATGAAGATGAAGTGGAAAGGGAGGAGTGGTACTGTGTCTGCGTAATGACAAATAAATGACAACTAAATGAACTGACATTTTAAAAGTCTTTACACTAGCATACTTATGTTAGAAAGTGATGGTATTCTTGTTTGACCTGTAAATTAAAGATAAAACACTAACACATGCAAACACACACACACACACACACACACACACACAGAAACAGGCAGACACACACACGATTACACACTCAATTAAATGAACACAAAAAATTGATTAACTTCAGCTTTTCTTAATTAAAACGATCAATGAGATGATAATTTAAGTGTGCAATCATGGACATCACTGGCAGATAATCAAGCCTCAGGTTTGCATGCCTGTACATGCCTGATCCGTGCCAGGTCAGGGCCACCCCTGAGCCAGTGGCAGGAGGGGAGAGACAAGACAGTCTAGATTGGGTTCTAAATGTGGAAAGTGCAGTGTCTGCAGAGGGTTGCCAGTGCATGCATAACCTTCTAACACCAAACCCTGCCTCCACTGCCCAGCCTTTCACTTATGCTTGGACAGGTCTATAGAGAGAGGGTCTAATGAGCAGACACAGCCAGCTCCCAGGAGAGTTTTTATTAGCAATGTTACCCCCCCCCCTCCCTTTTTTCAGTCTCTTTTCCGTTCACTGTCAGACTCTTCCTCACTCCTCTCTCTATCCATCTCTTCCTCTCTCTAGGCTCTGTCCTTCTTCCACCATTTTCCTATTATTCTTTCTTACAATATTGCAATCTCACACTATCTCTCTCTCTCTCTCACTTCCTGTCATCTATCTCCTTTTCCTCTTTCTCTAACAGGTCTCACTCTCTCATTCTCAGTCTCAGTTCTGATTCTCTACTCTCTCTCTTTCTCTCTCTCTCTCAGCGCTGTGTGTGTGTCTCTGTCCAGTTCTGATTTTCACCCCCTCAAGCTCTTTCTTTTTCCACTTCTCTTTCACATTCTCTTTCTCTGTCTCTCACACAAGGAAATGTGTAGGAGCCATAGACAGCTCATCACTTTGCTGGCACGCTCACACTTTGCTGAAAGCCATGCCATTGTTAGAAGCACTGCCTCCCGTTCACCATGCCCAACAAGCCAGGGCACAGCCAGGCTGGCTGGCATCTATGTGGAGCTTGAGGGAGTGAGACAAGAGTGCCAAATTAAAGCTAAACCACTGCCTTCTTTTGTTCATTTGTTCATGAATGCATGGATGAATGATACACTCTATCTACACTGTCGCTGGGTCTTAGTGATTGTGTTTAAAAATGGTAATGAGCATGAAATATTAACTTTATTAGAATATAGAGAAAGCGACCAAATATTACAAAGTGGGATGAAAGAGTTGTTGTGTGTGGTCAGTGGTGATTCTTAATTTTTTTGTTGTTGTAATGGTGCACAGAATTAAATCAACCCTGAATGCACCTCAAGTCTTGTCTTACCTGCTTGCTTCCTCCCTATTTTCTCCAGGGACTAAATCTTGTGTAAGAACAACTGATAATGTTTTATTTATTTGCTCTGGCGGGTTACACTCACACACGCATACACACACACACACACACAAAATCTTTTTTCCCTTCCTCTGTATGTATCCCATGGGCTGTGGGCTGTGCTGGTACATGCATTTCTGCAACGTCAGCAACAAGCCTCATTCTGCCTCTGTCATTGAAGGAAACATGAGGTCATGTAAAGGATACGTTACCTGTGTTATCACCATCATTATCAAATGCCACAAACCTGCTTCCTGTTGACCCAAGCGCTTTCACTTCCTGCTATCTGATTAGTTATAATGCTATTCAGATTCTTGGATCGATCGCCCCCGACATCCTTTTCATTCCCTATTTGAATGTTACGTAACTTCTTTTTGTCGACTAATTATTAGCTTGTCCTTAGACGAACCTGGCTAACAGGCAGCCAAGTTTGCGTGACGATCAATGGAACTTCAATTGGCTATTTGTTACCTAAGCAAACTCTCCCTGCCTGCTTTAATGGGTTTGTCCTAATGCCATTTTCTATTGTCTTCTATTGTTGCAAGGACACAGCAAATTTTGTGTTCATATTGCACATAGTAATCATTACTAAATGAATCATTTATCTGCTCAAATATTTCCTTTTTAATATGCAGGGTGTTGTTATGAAAATGCATATTGGCCAGCGACAGATGATAATTGAGTTTAAAAAGAAAGCAGAAGCACAAGGACAGTGAATTAACCCAGCTTTTTTTCCTGTCACTTATTTGTCCTGATACACTCCCAGTGGAAGCAATCTGCCTCTCTTTTCCGTTTACCTTCTTCTTCATTCCCTTCTCTCTTTCTCCCCCCCCCCCCTCTCTCCTGGCTTCTGTCTTTTTTTCTTTCTCTCACCTTTTCTCTTCCTGTCACCTTTTCCTCCTTGTCTCTGGCACTCTATCTGTTTCTCTCATTAGGTCAATGCATCATTTGTCCTTGCCTGTGCGTGTGTCCGTGTGTGTGAGCTGGAGTCACCAGGGGCCCTGTGTACTTTGTACCTGTGGAGAGCTCACTCGGCTAGTGATCTTAATCAATGGTGAGCCACATGGTGAAACAGCGCATAAAAATGGGGCTGTTGCTCCCGTCAATATTTCATGGATCACAGTCTCCTGCTGAGGCAGAAATGCATGCAGGACTGTCTGTTAGGTACCTGAGATACATAGTCACACCACAGGCTGCACCCTTTGCTGTGATAATGTATGGTTATGATATGAAAATATCAGGACATAAATGTTATGTGAATATTTTGGTGATTCACTAAGGTACAGCTGATAGATATCAGACATAATTGACAAAACGTTACCAAATGTTTTTGAATGCACGGTACAGTAAATACATCTTTCTTTCTTAGTTTTTACTTACGTTTAAAAATATATGTACATGTCTGGATTGTTTAAAGCACAGCGATGAAAGACAAAGGGTTTAAGCAAACACCCAGATGTTGTAGAATGTATGGGAGCCTCTGAAGCTATGGAATACCATTGAGAGTTAACATTCCACTGATTCCTATTCATTTTGGTGTCAAATTCACATTTGAGGCATTCTGTGCTTTGATGTAACCATTATTATGTTCCGTTGAAACAAATAGGCTCCATCACAATGCATATCATGTTATCGCTCTATAATAAATGTTTCAACCTGTACTAAAATTTACATCCTGAACAACATTCTGTCGCATAGAAGAGAAACTTATCTGGATTATCTGAATTAGTAACTTGGAATTTGGGCGAAAACATTATGAGACAGAGCTGTTCAGTGATGTTGACAGTGATTAAATTAGCAGTATGTGTCGGCACAGTACACCTACAAAAACTTGTTATGTGCATGTGTGCAGTTAACCATAAGTGTTTATTAAATTGGTCATTGAACATCTGCAGCATGTTGTGTGTGTCTTTGTTTTAATTTATTTATGGCACAGTAAAGTGATTAGTTGTTCATGGTGGGATCCTGTAGGAAAAGCTGCCATCTGTTTCATGGGAGCACATCAAAGGGAATGATTCCATTCCTGTGGTGGACTCCTGTGTCTCTGTCTCAGCCCTTAGGCTCAACAGACATGATTTATGCTCTCCTGCTGCTCCTACCATAGGACCATAGACACACACACACACAAACACATACACACACACACACACACACACACACACACACACACACAGACTCATGCATGCGTATTTGCAATCATATACACATACCTTACCCCTTCAAACACACACACACACACACACACAATCTCCATGCCTCCAGATCCAGCATCTTCTTATACTTCCTGAGAGAGACAGACAATTAGCATAAAAAGGCACAGGTAGAGGTACTCACAATGTGCGCTTAATTGCAGGGGCCCTGCTAAATATATGCCACTTAGATGGCATACTGATAAATGTCTCCGGTTTATTTTGTACTCTGCCCCAGTCAATGAAGCTTCAGGGGATGAGCTTACTCTCTGTAAAAATAACTAAATAAATAAATAACTGTAGTCCAGGATGTCTAATCTGTGAAATTAAAGTTAGACAAGTGAGGAGATCACTAGTGCAACAGTAACCTATCATAGCTGTATGACTTTGTATGGGTTTACAGCGAGGTAGTGGGGGTTGAGATAAGTGCAGAGAGGATTAGTGTTTTGTCATAAAGCTGTCCACTGTGGCTGGAGTATCTTCTAGTTTCTCCTGCTGAGCGGGCCATGTAGAGAACACGGTATGAATGGAGTCTTTAAATCCACCACTGCTGTTATTTTCAGTACACAGAATAGGTCATCCAGCAATAGGTTCATGTATGTGGCTTGTTTGTGTGTGCCCAGGATCATTTCTCTAAATAAAACTCTCCAAAGCAGAACAAGCAACAAGATAGCTTCCGCCAGTCCTACCTCCTGATCTTAATTGGTTGAAATTACCCTTGGAATGCTGAGCACCCTGTGTGGTGATGCAAGGCTATTGTAAGGCTACTGTATAGTTGGTGTAGTTTCAAAACCAGAGCCTGCAATATCAAAGCCAGACTTGATTTTTATGCTGCATGTTCACACATATTAAGTTAAATCATAGAAAGGCCACTGAAAGAATAGGTTTGGTGTTGGACCTGACATCCCTTTCCTGCCATTCAGTTTATCCTCATGAGAAGTAAAATAACCTCCACCATTCAAGACATGGAAATAGAGCTGGTAACACCCACAGTATTCAGTAGAAGTTAAGTTAAACTTTGCATCATTATAGTGCTGTGAGTGCTTCCAACCTTATTTGATGTTACACACAGATCCCGTTCCATCCAATTACAGCTTTAGTGCTGTGAATGAGCACTAAAGAACCTCATTTGATGTCACACACAGATCCAACTCATTCATAGGCCTGTTCACATTTTGTCTCCAAACAGTGATCTTTGCATATTAACCAATTAATCTGACAAAACAGCTAATGTTTGGGATTTCAAGGTTGATCCAGTCTGTTATTAAAATGGACTTCTGGAAACTTCAGACAGAGATAGAAGTGATGCCACCCACTCTAATTAGTTAACCTTGAAAATATGAGTTTGTATGTGTCTGTGTGTGTGTGTGTCTATGTGCGTGCGCATGTGCTTGTTCAGGGCAAACCAATTGGCCAATATTATGGATGATTCAGTGTCAGTCTTTATTTGTGTTAGCAAGCCTGAACCCCTGTCAGGAACACATTCATCCTTTGGAATATAGACAATTTCAGAAACATGGCTAGGAATCTGCACTCTGAATTCAAATCATATCTCTGAATACCCCATCTCCCAACACACAAGATTTGATTTGTTTTTTGTTTTTTGTCATGAAACTGGTCAGTACAGCTTTCTGTATTGTATACTACTGCTCTCACTGCAAATCTAGACAGAAGATACTACAGATTACTGTCAGGGTAGAACGTCTCTTTGGACAGTTTATTCTGAATACATTTGAGACATACATGGGTGATGAACTGCCTGTATGTAACCTTATGTATAGCAAGTAGTTTTATAGCTCTGAAGACAAAGGTTCAAAAAGCATCTCAGCACCCCCCAGAAGAGCACATCTCATCACAGAGGCTTTGGTGCCCTCTGCTGTTATTACCTAACGGGCTTCCATAGTAGGACAGGGAATTACTAGACAGCCTGTAACTGGACAGACTGGATAGTCCAGTCAATTAGATTTTGCATGCAAAACACTGACCATCTCCCCGACAATGTGTGCTTGAAAATACACAGATGTCTGCATTTTATTTGGCTTTATTTGTAAATATTGTTGTTATGTCTTCCATGGCCTTGGGAATGTTTGGATGGTAAAACGTTTTGGATGGAGCTTACTTCCTTTAACATTCCTAAGTGGTGGTAATTATATCGAAGAATAGGCCAATAGCTGAGTGTGGCCTATTGCCTACAGTAACACAAACACACATCTGTAAACGTCTGAAAATGTGTAGCCAATCATGCACGAGAGAATCATGAGAACAAAACTGTTTGATAAGCTGAGAATGTGGATGATAAAAATGTTCGGCTGATCGTGACTCACGGGCATCCGTGTATGAGCTACCACTCCCAACCAGTAGGGGCGCTGTGAATGTTCTTACAGGTCACGCAAGACAGGAAAGACAAATGTTATTGTTCAGGAAGTGAACCGTGGTGTCGGCCAAGCAACGATGGCTAGCGTCTCGGCAAAGCAGCCCTCGAAACTTGCTTCTAAATCGGCGAGTGGGGCTACTGGTGCCGCTGGAGCGGCCAGCAACAATGCCCCCATCCTTCCGCTGGCGTCCCCCTTGATGGGGGGCTTGAATAAAAAGAAAAAGCCCTTCTTGGGCATGCCTGCACCCTTGGGTTACGTGCCTGGTTTGGGAAGAGGGTAAGGAGCTAGCTAGCTAATATAAGCAGCATCCCGTTGTTTTGAAGACTGCGTCATGACATTGTTGTCTTATTTCCCTGTTAACTCTTATTATTGCATGTCGTTTCATAGTTTCCCGTGTATATGTGGGAGTATGCCAGAACACCAGCGTTAGAGCTAAACTGAGCGTGGAGCTCACCTCTCAGTCTCAGTAGAGCTAAAGCTCACAGTTTCTTGTTGACGCGCATGCATCAACGATTAAACCAGCGTTGCCACAAAGATCTTTGAATCCGCTTCAACCCTCTCTGGTAGTTAGCCAGATTTGTCTGAAGTTAGTACTTATTCACTACAAATCAGGGAACGATGATCTAAACTGCTTCTGCTAATAAGTAATCTAGACAGCTAGTGTATCATTAAGTCCTGAACATTTCATAATTCAGTTAATATGAGCTGAGAACTCTCCTGTACGTCTCTTCTCAGAGCCACTGGTTTTACAACACGTTCCGATATTGGTCCAGCTCGTGATGCCAACGACCCCGTCGACGATCGTCATGCTCCTCCAGGGAAGAGGACCGTGGGGGATCAGATGAAGAAGAACCAAGATGACGATGACGAGGATCTGAACGATACCAACTACGATGAGGTGTGTGTGTGTTTTTTTATGTGTACATTGCCCCTACTGCAGAACTACAGGCAAATGACGATGCAAACTATAAAACATGAAATAAAATATCGGATGCTGTAGGTTTGAGTGTTAATAATAAGTTGCCATCCTAAGACAAGCCTCAGACACATAGAAAGGTAATGTGAAATTATGTGGAGGATACAAACTTCAAAAACTAGGTAGGGAAGTTTTGTTGCAGGAGTCAGTAGCACAACAGATTGATTGATTAAAGTGAAATTGTTTGTTTTACAGTTCAATGGCTATGCAGGAAGCTTGTTCTCCAGTGGGCCTTATGAGAAAGATGATGAAGAAGCCGATGCAATCTACGCAGCCCTGGATAAGAGGATGGATGAAAGGCGTAAAGAGAGAAGGTGGGTTATCTTTCCACTGTTGGAAGTGTTTTTGAATTTGCACATACTTACCCTCTTGATGACCTAAGCCTGATCTTCATAACAGAGAACTGAGGGAGAAAGAGGAAATCGAAAAGTACCGTATGGAGAGGCCAAAAATCCAACAGCAGTTTTCAGATCTTAAGGTTTGTATCAGAGTTTGTTACTTAAACAGTACCTCATGCACTACTATCTTCTCTGTCTGAGATGCTGGTCTTGGTGTGCACTAGGAGGTTCTAGACCCATACATATTAGGTCCATATAGTGACAACCCTATTGGTATTTTTTTTTAATCTCAGAGGAAACTGGCAGAGGTGTCGGAGGAGGAGTGGCTCAGTATCCCTGAAGTGGGAGATGCTAGGAACAAGCGCCAGAGGAACCCACGCTACGAGAAGCTCACACCCGTCCCTGACAGCTTCTTCGCCAAACACCTGCAGGGGGGAGACAATCACACCTCTGTGGATCCACGGCAAGCGGTAAGAAAACGCACACACAGAGAAGAAGGGGAAATATACACCAATGAAGAGACCTGTTTTCAGTAAAACTGTATTACTAACTCTCAGTGACAGCGCTGTCCTTGTAACGTTGTGCATTGTCCATCACTTTTAATTTTTGTGGGTGGTAAGCGTTTCACAAACAGTGAAGCCAGAGATCTCTTGAACAAGTTGTGATTCTGATGATTTCCAGTAGGGGTCAGCCTGTCTTCAAGTTTAGCTGAAAACAAAAAGTAGGTCAGATAATGTTAGAAATAGGCATTCTTAGAAGCACAGGTATCTGCAGTTCTGTTTGATGTGTACAATAAGGCAAGAATTTGTTTTTGTCTAAAATCTGTTTGTGCCAGAAGTTCCACTTGAAATGCATGCAGGATATTTATTTCAGTGATTTCATTTATCCACTTCTTTGTTATGCGTGATGCAAAATTAGCAATTTGGAGGCCTGAACACACCCTTCCCTGGCGGCTTGAACACCCCGTACCCTGGAGGCATGACCCCAGGCCTGATGACCCCAGGCACTGGAGACCTGGACATGAGGAAGATTGGACAGGCCAGGAACACCCTGATGGACATGAGGCTCAGTCAGGTGATGCACTGATTCTAACTGTCAAATCCTATTTGCTTCATTATACTTATCTAACGTATTAGTGTGTTGTACTATTGCATGTGTTGTATTGGTTTTATGTACTGTAAGGGGTGAAATACAGTGGGAAACTCTGCACACCCTGTCCTTAGTTGTAGCTGGGAGCAGGAACAGAAAAATATTGATGTTGCAAGCTGTTTGGTTCTTTCTCAGACTTAACGACTTGAAACATCACACAGTAATAAAAAAGATTTTATGTGAAAGCGCTCTGATATGCCGACCATTGTTTTTTTTTCTTTCTGTTTTACTGTAAGATAACCATGGTTGTTGTGAAAGATCCATTCAAGGGCATAGAGTAATGGCTGTAAGGGACATATTACAAACTTTACAGGAGAGTCAAAGCTTTGAGTGGAGAGTCCTAGTGGTACAAACTGAATCAAGGCTTATTCTTAGGCTAGGTAGACGGTAATTAAAAAACTGTCTTTACCCATGATGTTCTTGCTTCAATCATTTCAGCTCTGATTTTCAGCTTTGATATGTGCTAACATTGCTAATAGCTCCTCCACTGCCACCATTGTTGTTGCTCCGTCATCACAGTTAGCCATCCCCAGTGGTGGCTGATGATCCGCCCTAAAAAGCAATCAAGCGAACTGTAATGTTAGTGAAACAAAACAAACCTGATGGCAGCAGTTACGCAGAGGAAGGCTGGTGATACCGGACAGAAGGAGGCATTTACTGGAAAATACTGGAGATAAATGATAGACATCATGCTTCTCTCGTACTTCACTAACACAATCTCCCTTTTTCTCTCTCATTCTCTCTTTCTCTTTCTTTCCTCCTCTCTTTTTCTCTCTCACCTTACAGGTGTCTGATTCAGTCACCGGGCAGACAGTTGTTGACCCTAAAGGTTACCTGACAGATCTCAACTCGATGATCCCAACCCATGGCGGAGACATCAGGTAAGCTGCTACACATGCCACATCTGTGGAGCAACCGATTGCAGGCTACATTTGCCTGTGCTGTCTTTCACCGATCCTACACAGCAGAGAGGCTTTGCAGGCTTGCAGAATGCTGCTCCTGGGTTATAGTGACCCTACACATCGAATATCTCACCGACATAACCTGTGCCAAGAGCAAGAAAAAGTAACTGATAAGGAGTAGTCACTGATAAAGAGTAGTAGTCTAATCCTTATAAGGCTGAAGGGAGGCATGCAGGATTTTCCACGGCAGGCATGGCTAATCGGCAGAAAAGAAATAGCAACAGCAAAAGTGAACAGGATTTGTTCCGTCTAATGTTGTATTTTGTCAAGTATTTGCTGAAAACTTTTAAGCTGTCTCTCTTGTATTTTAATTGCTGCTATAATTCACTCTGACTAGGGCGCCTGTTTTTGCACAAAATGCATCTCGAAGGCTTCAGATTTAAGTATGTGTGTGTGCTTGTGTGTGCACAGTGACATAAAGAAGGCACGTCTGCTGTTGAAGTCGGTGAGGGAGACCAACCCGCACCATCCTCCTGCCTGGATCGCCTCCGCCCGTCTGGAAGAGGTAACTGGCAAGCTGCAGGTGGCCAGGAACCTCATCATGAAGGGCACAGAGATGTGCCCCAAGGTGAGACAACACACATACTCACACACATGTTCACACACTCTCAACACACACACACACACACACACACACACACACACACACACACACACACACACATGCACAATCGCCCTCTCTTTCCTTACATGCAGATACACAGGGTCAAATAATGGAGCTATAGTTGAGCTTTAGTTGAGCATACAGACACTTTTGTAAACTAGACTCAAACAAACAGAGCTTTTATTGTAAGAATTGAGCTTGATCTTTGTGTGTCTCTGGGAAACTGACCCTTACAGTGCCCTTGTATCTATTATTGTGTTGGGTATGTGTGTATTCACACGCATGCCTTTGTATCCGTCTAACGTCTGTGTTTCTGTGTGTCTGTGTTTCTGTGTGTCTGTGTCTGTGTGTGTATGTTGAATGTAGAGTGAGGACGTTTGGCTTGAGGCTGCTCGTCTGCAGCCTGGAGACACAGCTAAGGCAGTAGTAGCCCAGGCCGTGCGACACCTGCCCCAATCGGTGCGCATCTACATCCGAGCCGCGGAGCTGGAGACTGATGTCAGGGCCAAGAAACGCGTTCTCAGGAAAGGTGAGGGTTGTCTTGGGTTTACACGTACACACTTTCTATTTTTGTGTCTCTCTCTCTCACACACACACATACACACATTATTTTTTGCCTGCACAGACATGCACACAGACACAGAAACACAGTCTCTCTCAACACACACACTCTCACAGATACACAACACTGCACTTGTGTACACTCCTATTTAATTTCATTCTGATCCAGATTCTGATGTTGATGCCTGATTGTTGTCAACAATTTCCTTGAATTTCCTTGATATTCCATTGTACACACAAGTAGACTGTATGCTGTGTTATAACTTTTCTCAGTGACTATATATGGACACCAAACTTTCTCAAACCAGAGCAATCCAATCACACTAGTTGTGATTTATTGCATGTAATCTCAGGCTCGATATTATAGTGAAACGTAGCATGAACTTGTTTTCAATCTCGGTCAATCCTTTTTCTTTGTTTCGTGGGAGGTATGTACGGCCCCCAGAAACTAACTTTGCAATTCACAATTTCTCTCTCCTAACTTCCAAAACATTGCCGCCTTGTCCTCTCTGCTCCAATCCACCCTCTACCCCAGAGGCCCTTCCCGGCAGCAGCATGCTTGGCTGACAGAGATGGATAGCTTCTGTCTCCCCCCTCCCCTTTCTGACACCCTATCCACCTCTGGTTTTCACGCTTACTGTACTCTCTCTGTCTCCCAGCCCGTACCAAGTTTATGGGGCTCCTTGTTCAGATCTCATTCACTGCTCACACTTGCACGCCCACGCACTCACATGCTCCCTCAATTGTAAAACGCACACAAACACACTTCTCTTGCCCTCGCTCCAGTGATGGAGTAGCTTTGAATGGGGCATGTGTAGTTTTCCCTCTCATGCTGGGGGTGAAATGGAGTTGGGAGAGGTGTATGGTACTGGACATGGGGTGTAGTCAAACTGTAGTCAGGCTGCTCCCACAATGCATACATGCGAGGGGGCCCTAAATGCACAGTTGTAAATTTACATTTGGGCATTTAGCAGAAGTAAATATAATAAGCTGTGTGTTTATTTTGATACCATGGATGCCACAGTGTTATTCATTTCTGACATGATTTATATGTGTGTGTGTGTAGCACTGGAGAATGTGTCCAAGTCTGTGCGTCTGTGGAAGACAGCTGTGGAGTTAGAGGAACCAGAGGATGCAAGGATTATGTTGAGCAGAGCAGTGGAGTGCTGTCCCACCAGTGTTGAGGTACACACACACACACACATACACAACACTGTGGAAGAGGTTTTATCTCACACCTCTATGTCTGCAGTCTGCACACACACACAGTGAATCCACACATTGACTAGACTATGGCAGCCCACCATAGGTCAGTCTGCCCCACTATAGTCTAAATATGATCCAGATATGTTTCATATGTCATATTTGACCCAAGTTTACAGAAATTTAAGTCTCATTCTTAAATTTTCAACACACACTCACTCACTATACACACACACACACACACACGAGGAATACAAAGGTACACACATGCCCAACACAATAATAGATACAAGGGCACTGCAAGGGTCAGTTTCCCAGAGACACACAGAGATCAAGCTCAATCACTCTGACTCTTAAAATCCTGTGGGAAACATTTCAAATGGCACGCATATATAATATACAACAGAAGTATGTACAGATCTTTCCATCAGTGTCTGCACATACACAGACATGCATGCATACATACATGTACAAACACATAGAAATGATAGGGGATGACAAAAGCAAACATTCCAGTGAGTGCACACAGAAATCATCTTGGACATAAAAGATTAGGATACTATATGCATGTGTCATGACATTTGCCATAATTGCCGATTTTTAAATTGCATTGGGGCCACATGCAAACAAACAAAAGATGCACACAAATATAAGTTGCAACAATCTAGAATTCCATATGCCTTAGTTTCCCTTCCCACCCCATTCCTGTTATTCTGTAGCTGTGGTTGGCACTGGCCCGGTTAGAGACGTACGAGAACGCTAGACGTGTTCTCAACAAGGCCCGTGAGAACATTCCCACCGACCGGCACATTTGGATCACAGCCGCCAAGCTGGAGGAGGCCAACGGAAACACACAGATGGTGGAGAAGATCATTGACAGAGCCATCACATCATTGCGGGCCAACGGTGTGGAGATCAACCGAGAACAGTGGATCCAGGTCAGAAACACGCGCACGCACATATTCACTGACCCCCCCGTAACCACATACAAACTGTAATCACCAGAGGGGTTTAGTGTGGGTTAACCACATACAAACTGTAATCACCAGAGGGGTTTAGTGTGGGTTAACCACATACAAACTGTAATCACCAGAGGGGTTTAGTGTGGGTTTTATTTTGGGGATGAGTGGTATTTGGTCTGAAAAAGTTTGAGAAACACTGGGGTAAAATATGACTCACAGGCTTGTCTTATGTTTCATAATATATATATAATATATATTATTTATTTTCATTACTTCTCAGCCAACCTTTAGGAAATCTGATTAAATAGATTTAAAGGAGATGTAAATTTTTGTCTGATTCAAGAAAGAAGATGGGTAATTCTCGCCCGTCTGACACTAAACAGCCTGATGACAGAATTAAGCTCAACACACCACACCAGGCACCCAGATCATTGCCTGCAGGAATGTTGCGAGGTCTTGTTTTGGTTGGAGAAAGCATGAGATGAGCGTCTTTGAAGCTTTTGAGGGTTACTGCTAGGCCTGGGAAGCCAAATGGGAGTGGGAGCTAGTGTGAAGGGGCTGAATAGAACAAGCACCAACACCATTAAAAATACACTGTAAATACGAAAGAACAACGTATAGTCCATGTACATGTCTTGATGCATGTGAAATCACGTCTTGAGGTTATACGGTTTCAGAAAACATGTAGCTTGTGCTGTTTAACTTGTTTCCTTGAGTCTATGTACTCTTCATTCTTTCTGTGTTTACAAATCTTCAATACAGGCCTATGTGTTGACAGGTGATACACGTCAGCCAGTATCCTTGAGGGAAAACCTGTTAGTTAACTGCATCAACTATACATTTTTGACATCATTTGCATTGAAATGTAGCTGTTTTTTTTGGATGCAAAGCCACTTTCTAGTGAGAAGTCAAGATACATCTCTAAAGGAGACTAGAGGGAATGAGAGGAGACTAGAGGGAATGAGACTATAAACAAAGAGATTAATGATAAACACAGCAAAAACCACAAGACCACAGTCTCGATAATGAGAGCGCATTTACGCAAGAGGATCAGAGTGCAGAAGTGTCCAGAAGAGCTTACTGAAGAGATGGTGATCTTCAGTCGGCCTACTGCCCTAGAAGGCAGGTGAATTGCCTGGTCGTAAAGGTTCGGCCCCACTGTGTGTGTGTGTGGGTGGGTGTGTGGGTGTGTGTGTGTGTGTGTGTGTGCACATGGCCTTTGCGTAGCATAGAAGTGAGCTCCCCTTTGCCCTGATTTTACACTGCCGTTGTGTAACCAAGAAGGCGATTACTCACTCTTGGCTGTGTCCTAGCCTAACAAATTCTCACTCTCCCCCCCCCAGCAGTTTGTCCTTGGTTTCAGTGCTCTTGTTCTGGCTGTTGGCTTTGGCACGGTCGGCTGGTGCAGGCTCTCACAGGTCTCTGGAGCAGCTTGCTGTGAGGGGGGAGGGGGAGGGGCTTCCCAGTCTGACAGGGGGGTGACGGGATAGAGCATGCTAGAAAATCCCACAAGTACTGACACTGATTAAGGATAGTCTGACTAAAAGCATTTTTTCTGTAGACATCTCTGTCTTGCCTTGTGCAGTTATGGACATGAGTCTGTCAAATAAACTGAATTGAATTGAATTGAATTGACAGCTTGTTTACTCTCTGTTAGCCTGATCCTAATCCTAATCCAAAGGTACTCCTTATAACCTTAAATGCAACATAACCGGAAGTTAACACCAACTGAATGGGGCACAGAAACCCACTTTCAGTTTCATTTTACTTTGCCCTGTTCCGTTAATGTTAGCTGCTGCTAACATTAAGCTGATGCTAACAAAAAGGGGGAGCTAGAACAAAGACAGACTGTCATAGTTGGGGAAATCAACTTCAGTTTGCTGCAGTGGTTGCTGAAGAGGGTGCCATTTAGCTGAGATGGACCTTTATAATCCCCAGCCTAAATATGAAGTTATAATGTCTTGTAAAATTATGTTAGATTTTTTGATTAATCAGAGTTGACTACTCTTTTCAATGTCCAACCCGTAGGAAAAGTAAGGTGAGGTGGAGGAAGTGATTGAATACCGCTCTCCCACATGTCCACATCTATGACTGAGGTGCCCTTTAGCAAGGTATCTAAGCCCTCATGTATATGCTACTAATTCACAGATAGGAAGATAGGATAAATGCAGAGACTGAATTGCCCTTGCTGACTAGTGTGTGTGTGTGTGTGTGTGTGTGTGTGTGTGTGTGTGTGTGTGTGTGTACATGCACTTGCACGTTATATAAAACCAGAAATCTCACAGTTTTAGTGTCATATTTCCACACAAAGTTGCTGGACTTCCTGTGACCTAGCTGTGAGAAGTGGTTAGCAAAACACAACCAAGAGTAATCTTGTACAAAAGGTCACAAAGTTTGGTTCATCAAAAGTAATGAGCCCTCCTCTTCCCACGTGTTGTCTTTTTTTCAGATGGCTTTAAATCAATTATATGTGATAAGAACAACCAGAGGAGAAGGGGATCACAAAAATATTCAGAGCATTTTTTCAGTGCAAACATTCAGATGCAAATCTTTTGGCACCTTTTTGTCTTTTCAACTTTTTTGTCAGTTATCTTTTTGCAACTTATGTGCACTCCTTCAAGGTCCTCCCAGTATCTTATTATTGATTGTTTCCAGACCACCAAGACATTGAGAAAACACTTATGCCAAGGAACTACTCACACTAATTAACACTTTTGTCCTAACACAACACATACAAGTGCCAACACACTATTATGGTCATACTCTTGACTAGAGGTCTACAGATATATCTGGTCGTATTTGGGATTTTTAAAGTTATTGGCATCAGCTGATGTTTGTGTATATTAAGATATTATATTGAACCAATATTTCTGAGCAGGTAGCCTACTAGAACCACCGGCTGTGGGTAGGCAGATCTCTCCCTGCGGTGTCTGTGAGAGCTGCCCCACCCCTCCACACACACACACACACACACACACACACACACACAGAGCGCCATACAGACTAGCTCACAACCATAGCGCATGAAATGTTTGACAGCATAAACTTAAGTAGACTAAAGTTAAACCACGCTCTACCAACTTGTCAAATGTACCAAACATGCAAATAAAAGGGGAAAAACATCAAAATATCCAAAAGATAGCCTAAAAAAATCTGCAGCATATATTGGCTGACTCCTATGGACTATGGACTCAATATCTTCAAAAAAAAAAAAAAAACATATCGGTTGATCTCTACTTTCAGCCTTATTGTCTCTGCAACTGTTGCTAACCTGGCTCTTGCAAACCATCAGAGTCAACCATGAGACTCTGTAGATGATTTACTGACCAATTTTAATTTAAAGATGACACAAATTATGGATGATTAAAAATCAAGAGCCACTGACAACAAGAAAATCCAGTTAAATGGTAAATTGACTACATTTATTTTTTTATTTAGCTTTATTTCTACTCCTATGAGCACTCAAAGTACTTTACAATGTATGCCTCACATTCACCCATTCACACACATACATTCCAGGTGCTAACCTGCCACCGGGAGCAATTTGGGGTTCAGTATTTTGCTTAAGGACGCTTCAATGCGGTCAGGGGGAGCGGGACTCGCACCTGCAACCCTTCGGTTGTTGAATGACATCTCAACCACCTGCGACATCTCTACCATCGCCCCTGCTGGTTAAACTGCTATAGAGACAGTGTAGGAAGACTGAAAGAAAATGGCCCAAATCTAATCTTCAAATTCATTACCAAATTCATAGAGATGCTTAGCAAATATATTGGTAACTTAAAAACATAAATTTGTAAAGCAAGACGGTCTTTCTTCTCCATCATCATCAGTAGGAACATGATCAGTGTTTGTGTGTTATTTTCTATTGGTTAACAAATCCCATATCATAATTCATACCTGAGCTGCTCTCTGTTAATAAATGCAATGATCTTGCATCATTTTTCAAATGTAAAATTGATAAAATAAAACTGAATATAACTTCACAGTGACTGTGCCCCCCTTGAATGTCTTTATCAGTGTATGGACCAAATTAACAACTGGACGTCTTTAATTCATTGTGTGTGTGTGTGTGTGCGCACAGGATGCTGAAGAGTGTGACAAGGCTGGCAGTGTGGCGACGTGCCAGGCTGTTATCAGAGCTGTGATTGGCATTGGCATTGAGGAGGAAGACTGCAAACATACATGGATGGAAGATTCTGAGAGTGTAGGTGTACACACACTTTCTCACACACACACGCACATTCTCTCACACACAAACGAAGACACACACAAATATGTTGCATCCTGCGCTCTTTACTATGGGGTTCCCAAAGATTGAATTTGAAGGACTTTTTTAGAAAGCGAGACTCTTGACACACAAGGACACACTCTTGTCCTTGTTTAGACATAAAAAAAGCCTCATGTGTAGTCTCTGAATTGATTTCAAACTCTTGAAAAGTGTTTGAGTGAGTCCATTTAGCTATTTCAATCTTATTTTGTTGCTTGCAGTCAGCCATGTTAAAACACAAGTTCTTTGTCTCCGTTTCATTCAGTGAAATCTATGTGTTGGGACACGTCAATGGCCGTCACCCTCTATGTAATTTAGGACTAACCCAGATTACCAGCATCACACACTGTGCATTCTTACGTACATTGTAACCGTGTGTGTGTGTGTGTGTGTGTGTGTGTGTGTGTGTGTGTGTGTGTGTGTGGGTGTGTGTGTGTGTGTGTGTGTGTGTGTGTGTGTGTGTGTGTGTGTGTGTGTGTGTGTGTGTTTGCGTTCATCAGTGTGTTGCCCATGGTGCTCTGGAATGTGCACGTGCCATCTATGCCCACGCCCTGCAGGTGTTCCCCAGTAAGAAGAGTGTGTGGCTGAGGGCCGCCTATTTCGAGAAGAATCACGGCACACGGTAAGAGGCCGCAAGAGGCAATCATGACCACCTAGCTAACTTTTATTTTCCACAACTTGTCCTTGTTTGTTTTTGTGTGTGTGTGTGTGTGTGTGTGTGTGTGCACCCATGTCCATATATTCTTTTTTTATTAATCTGATTTGCAGCCAGGTGGAATAATGATTCCAATGTCCAATTGTCTCTTCAGCTCCTCATTGTGTAACCTCAATCACTTCTTCTCTACCTCTCTCTCTTGCTCCCTCTTCCCCTTCTCTTCAATTCTTTCTTCCCCTCTCCCTCACTCTTTCGCCCTCTTTCCTTTATCCACCACGTATCTCCCTCTTCCTCTCTCTTGCTCACTCTCTCTCCCTCACTCTCTCTCCCTCTTACTACAGTGAGTCTCTTGAGGCTCTGCTCCAGAGGGCTGTGGCTCACTGCCCCAAGGCAGAGGTGCTGTGGCTGATGGGTGCCAAGTCCAAGTGGTTGGCCGGAGATGTGCCTGCCGCCAGGAGCATTCTCGCTCTGGCCTTCCAGGTGAGCCAAAAGTCAGCACGACGCTGTTTTTGTGAATAATCTTTTTTATTTGCTACTACGGAAGAGACTGTGTTACATGTCTGTGTGTATGTGTGTGTGTTTTTGCAGGCGAACCCCAACAGTGAGGAGATCTGGCTGGCTGCCGTGAAGCTGGAGTCCGAGAACAACGAATACGAGCGAGCCCGGAGACTGCTGGCCAAAGCCCGCAGCAGTGCCCCCACAGCCCGGGTAAGCTGCTGATCAGGTGTTGGTGTTGGTGTTGGTGTGTGTGTGTGTGTGTGTGTGTGTGTGTGCGCTGGAATCATTGGCAGAGATGATCACCAGCCAGGCTTGCGAATGGCAGTGGAAATGAAGAATGTGCCATTTTGGGATGCTGTCCAAGCATTACTTTTACTGGCTTTGGGGATTAGTTGGCATGAGAGCTATGTGTAGAGTGGTGGATATGCAGGGGTGTGTTACAGCGTGACTTGACGTGAAGGAAGATGTTGAAACCCAGCTGAGCCAGATCAGACGTGATAGAGGGAAAAAAAGGGGCTTTTTCAACTTTCATATGAATTTCATGGCCTCTCTCTCTGTTTGCATGAGTTTACTGTGTCTGGCTTTTTATTTCCCTGCTCTCTTGGTCCCAGTTAAAGCCTCTAATGTCCCATTTTTATGATGTACCGCAAGCCGAACCCGAGGTCATTTCCTCCTCTCTCTCTCTCTCTCTCTCACGCTCATTTCCTGTCACACTCAACTGTCCTGTCATAATAAATAAATATATTTACAAAAACCACTGGTGAGCTATGACCTACAGGAGAGATTTCTGTTCAGATGTGTGAAACATATTTACAAAAAACACTGGTGAGCTGTGACCTACAGGAGAGATTTCTGGTCAGATGTATAATGTTGGAAGTTTTAAATGGTGGTGATTTTGGTATCTGACTAGTAAGGACCTCTTCAAGCATCAATCGTAAGTAGGGCCAGCACTGTAGCATGATAAACATCCTGATAGTATGATTTTTGTACTACCATTTTTTTTTCCACTACCACAGTCTTACCTTTGTAGCCTTTGCAACCTTGTCTCTCCTCATCGCTCTTTGGAGTTTAGCATTGTCGGACCCTCTCCTCTGGCTTGTAAGCACATCTGCATGCACTGATGTGAATTTATGATGGCAGTGTAAAATACAAAAAACTCAGCACCTTTATGAGGGAAAAGGAAAGGATAACACCTTTAAGGTGTGTTAGATATCTTTTATTCCCACATTTTGCACTTATTTTAACACAGCAACACAGCACTGTTCTTCTGAACACCACTGGCTGTGCTGTGGTAGCCTAGCTTTCTAGCAAGATAGCATCTGACCTTGAAGAATTTTGCTACGTTTAAGCTAAAGGAAATTAATTAACTAAACTATAATTTAATTCCCTCAAATTGTCATTCCCGAACAAACTGCAAGGAATACTCACCTTAAAATAACAAGCCATGTTGGACTTTCTAATGTCTCTAAAAGGAAGCAAACATGTGCAGACACTTTAACACTGTGGGATACTAGGATCTAGCACAGAATTTCTAGTGATGAACCCAAGTTGAAGTCATAAAAGTTTGTTTATTGGTAAAGTCAGAGAAATATTTAACCCTGGCTCAAGCGAGTATTTGTATGCTCAGTGTTTAGTTTTAGTCTCTAGTTTCTGCTCTTTCTATGCATCTCTGTCTCTCTCTGTCCTTTAGCCTGCCCCTCATCTCTTAGAATGGGGAAACAAGGCTCTTCACTGGACTACACACATCAAAAGACATGCAAAAACACACAAACACATACACACACACACTCTTGTGTAGTTACACACAGATGTGGTTTCAAGTGACGACAGCTATGATGAGCAGTGGTGTCAGCTTGCAGTCCTCCCAACCCCACACACACCGCCACTTTCTAGAACATGCAAAGGACTTTTCGGAAACAGTTCTCCCAGATGAACAGATAGACACTTGTCTCTCTCTCACTCTTGCTGTTTTAAAGTCTTTTTTATTTTCTCTCTCTCGCATGGGCTCTCTTCATCCAGGCACGTTATTGCCAGTCAGTGAGGCGTAGGAGTTGGAGATGCATTCACCTTCCTTGCTGAAACATGCCAGACTTTGCAAATTAACCCTCTTCATCAAAGCCCAGATCAAGCTATCAAGTGTCCCCGCCAGGGCTGGCTGCTTGGCATGAAAGTGAGATTAACATCACTAAAGCCATCAGTCTTATGACTAATGTGTGTGAGAGTGAGAGTGTGAGTGAGAGTGCGTGCGTGTGTGTGTGTGTGTGATGCCTAATGAGTTCACACAGAACTGGCCTGGTCTAAAGCATTACGCTAGAGTGGGTAATTCAGCACAGCCTCCTTTAACCTCATTTCAGATTGTAACCTCGACTCCCACGCTTGGCCTGTGCTTGTAAACTAGCCCTTTTTTCGGGTCCATCTGAAGGTTACTATTGCCTAAATTCTTTGTGGCCTCTCCAGATCATGCTGAGGCCTGAATCGTGATCGCTGGCAGCATTACATATCTTTGTCAACAGATGCTATCAGTACATGACAAGAGCTTGTTTGTGTTGTTAGGACGACAAGGATAAATAAATAAAGGATAAATAAATTATATGCTTGAAGGATAGAAATGGTGCGTGAGATTGCTGTCTATAAAGAGCTTTGTTGTTGGCTGTAAGGATGCCTGAATCACCAGTAGTTTGAGGTGAATCTTAGAGAAGTGCATGTCCACACAAAGTGTTGATGGACAACTGAATGAAGACATTCTGCTACTGGAGGTTGCCAAGGAGGGTATCACTGGTCTTAAAATTCGTCTGAATTGGACAGAATTTAGATGTGGGTCAGGTTGTTTAAAATTTGAAAACGCATGGAAATTGTATACAGTTGCCTAAAAATGCTTTCTTCCGAGACAGAAATTTTCCATGCCCCAAGCCCGGCAGTGGACCCACGGTGACCCGTTGACTCTTGTTCAATTAACCCTTTATTGTCTCTTCTCTCCTCGCAAGGTGTTCATGAAGTCGGTGAAGCTGGAGTGGGTGCTGGGCAACATGGAGGCGGCGCAGGAGCTGTGCACAGAAGCACTCAAGCACTATGAGGACTTCCCCAAGCTGTGGATGATGAGGGGCCAGATCGAGGATCAGTCCGAAAAAACGGACAAGGCCCGAGAGGCGTACAACCAGGGGGTATGGCGAGAAGCAGCTAACAGCCACGTTTACATTCAGACGCTTTTTCCAAAGACTGAGCAGGGTTGGGATCTGAAGAGGGTCTGAAAGCATTTTGTGCAGGAATTATGGGAAATCTTATACATTTACAATAGATATTACATTTGTCAGTTTAGAATTTTGGTGTCTAATGTCATTTCCATGTAATATCCAGGTACGCTACAATGTTGTTTCTCATGTCTCAATTTCACATTTCTGTCAGACAAAGCTGTACTCATTCACTATTGGCCTGAAAGCATTATTATTAAGGCTTTGTGCTTTTTCTAAAAAATATTGTTTTAATGTTTCTCATTCCCACCAGCTGAAGAAGTGTCCTCATTCCATGCCCCTCTGGCTCCTCCTCTCTCGCCTGGAGGAGCGTGTTGGTCAGTTGACTCGAGCCCGCGCTATCCTGGAGAAGTCCCGCCTCAAGAACCCCCAGGCGCCAGAGCTGTGGTAAGATGGGCACGCTAGTGTGGTGTGACGCTGTGCAGTTCAGCATGTGGCTCTTTCCAGTTTGTCTTCCTTGTCCCCTCCATTGTTTACCACTTGCTTGCATGCGCACATGTGCACGCACACACACACACACACACACACACACACACACACACGCTCATACACTGAGGTGTGTGTCCTCTCAGGTTGGAGTCGGTGAGACTGGAATACAGAGCTGGATTGAAGAACATAGCTAATACGCTGATGGCCAAAGCTCTGCAGGAGTGCCCCAATTCAGGTTGGTGACTCACCCCAAAGCCAACTGTACACACCAGGCTCCATTCAGAATACTCCACAGCGACATTCCATTACTTTTCTTCCATCTGTTTCATTTATTTGATTGCTTAGTTTCCAGGTGATATGCACCAGCAATGGAGCTCTCTTGCTGTTGCGGTGTCAGTCAGGATTCAGGAGTGGTTTTTGCAAAGAACATAATGGAAGTAGAGCACGTCCAATGTATTTTTGGTAGTAGAGGGAGCGGCAGCTGTGTTGGGACTGCTGAGCAGTTGGCATAGTACCCTGTGCTTTATTTCCAGTCTGTAACTGGTGCTGTGCCAGGCTTGTTTTCATTATCTTGCTTTGAGGTACAGTCAGAACCTGCACTAAAAATATACTTCGCTACGCTACTAATATAAGCGCTACTGCGCTTCAGCTATGCTCCACTGGTCGGGGATCAAACCAACAACCCTTCGGTTACAAGCCCAGAGCCCTAACCAGTCGGCCATGGCTGCCCAAGCCCACAGCCCTAACCAGTAGCCCATGGCTGCCCAAAGTAGGCACAAAGTTGATATTGTGCCATGATGTCTAATGTTACAGCACATACTGTGTAAGGAATCAGGAATCTAAATTTATAATGAAACACAAATGGTAACCCTTCTTTGGCTGAAAGGGCAAATGCATGCATCTATGAGTGTTTATATGGATATACATATTTCAATATTAACGTTTCTTCCCAAAGTCTTCTCACTGTGGCCGTGATCTTTCCCCAGGTATCCTGTGGGCCGAGGCCATTTTCCTGGAGGCCCGGCCTCAGCGCAAGACCAAGAGTGTGGATGCTCTGAAAAAATGTGAGCATGACCCCCATGTTCTCTTGGCTGTTGCTAAGTAAGTCTGAGCTTTGTATTTTCTGTATTCATTTTGCCATTTGTGGACTGTATTTAGCACTTTTCTAACACACACAAACACACACACACACACACTTACTTAATTACTTACTTAATTACTGTGTGTTTTGACCACAGGTTGTTTTGGAGTGAGCGAAAGATAACAAAGGCCAGAGAGTGGTTCCTGAGAACAGTGAAGATTGAGCCTGATCTGGGTGATGCTTGGGCCCTTTTCTACAAATTTGAACTTCAACACGGAACAGAGGTACAGCATCCGCATTTAGAAAAGCCTGAATACGCTTTTAATAATTCCCTCTTGTGTTTAAATTTATAATGTGTCCTATTTCAGTCCACATGACCCATCTGAGCTAATGATTGAGTGCTTCCATTGCTTGGCTTTCATGGAAGGATGGTGGATTTGAGGCATATTTATTGCATATTTATCAAATGGATAGTAGTGAAATTATGCCTGAAATTGCATTCAATTTATCTTTCCCTGAAATTGCTTGTAGACACTCAATTCATACACATGCTCACACACACATACACATACACATAGCCCTGAATCCATGTACGTACGTATGTGTAAAACAAATTGCACGCAATAGCCCATGCACTGGGACTCTCAGACACATATTTGCTGTGCTACTGTGTGAGACTGACTGTTTGCGTTGCATGGCTGGTCTGGTTGTGTCTGCCACAGGAGCAGCAGGAGGAGGTTCGGAAACGTTGTGAGAACGCGGAACCACGTCATGGGGAGCTGTGGTGTGCTGAATCCAAACATGTGCTCCACTGGCAGAAGAAGATCGGGGAGATCCTCGTGCTGGTGGCCTCTAAGATCAAGAACACCTTCTAAGCATAAATTCCTCAGCAAAAATGTGATGACCGAAATACACATTCATTCATAAATGTGTGTTCACATCCATAGCACACCAGACATGTTCTTGTATTCTTGTCTCTTTTTTTTTTTTTTTTTTTGGATCGTGACCATTAACAGTGTGAAGTTTGTTTTTTTTCCCTCAAATGTACTCTTTTTAATCCATCCACATTGCTGACTGCAGCAGAAGAATTGTTAGTTACTTGCTTGTCATTGGACTGCAGAAGTTGTTTGATATACTGGACAGAACCTTTTTTCCTATTTGCTTTGGAAATATATGCTTAGTTTTGACTTTGTTTTCATTTATACACCTGCTGTTTTTCCCCACCATATGTTTCCCATGTTTACATGTGTGATGTAAACCGCAAAAAGAAATAAATTCATTAAAGGCTCCCTTAAGGAATTAACTTTAGTGATTACCGTATGTACGCCATCCCAATACCAAAACAAGTGAACTTGGACTAGTGTAGTAGCATAGCACAATCATGATCATGACCAGGTACTTCATTACAAGGAACTATTGAAGGCTCAGTTGCTGTTGAATACGCGACCGTTTTATTGAAGAAAAATGTATCCAAGCGTAGGTATGGGAGATGTGCAGTGTCTGCGTTAGGAAAGTGCGCTTCACCATTCCCATCGGCTCTCCCTCATCGAAACCGAAAGTAACCAAAAAGCGATTGATCGCGGAAGTTTTTTTAGACTTTATACGAGCTCCTGTAATCCAAAGCCCACCGCCAGCAATCCATGACGGGGAGGGAAATTGGAGCCGTGAACGGGAATGCGGCGATGGTGGAAGACACGCAACAGAGAGGCGCACTGGGTGTCTGCACTTCAGATCAGCTCCTTGATTCACGAACATCTATTTGAAGTCGATGAATGCTGTATTAAACGGGCGGTAGTTTTGCTTGTATCCCAGACAACCAACCGAAATGTGAGCTACGCACGGGGAGCAGTGTGTGACCACTGGCTTGGCTGGGGTTGACAATGGGATTCATGAGGCTCAGTCAGCATATTATAATAAATGGTAGGTCGTCGTCTAATTGCTCATCAGCACTGTAACTGTTTATTACATGTTTTAATGATTTCGTTCAGACTTGAACTGGCCAGGGAAAGTGGAGTTTGAGGGCGTACAAAAAGTACACACAATTCCATGTTGATTACCTGTCATGTTCTACTTGTCAGTGTGTTAACAGGCCATCTTTTTGCATCGTTTTGGTGACGCTGCTATTTGCAGTAGCCTACAGTAAACGGCGGTTCGACTACTCCAGCATTTTGAGTACATATAGAAATCTGATCGTTCCAGAACTCCAACAACTAGTAAGTGAACTTGCGCATTTTTTTGTACTTTGTGAATGAGAAATGTATGTTACAGTTTTGTCACGAATAAATCAGATAATTGTTCAGATCGGAATTAAGGCTTGATTTGATTTCACAATTGTTCTCTTTCACATTTAAAATACATGTGACAGAGGTGGGTGTGACCCTATCATAGCAGAGGCTATTGCGTCAATTCAGTCTGCCACCCTCTGGCAACAATAGCTCACTAATCTCACTTGTTGGACTGCGGTCCTCTTTCATGCGTACTTTTGAAACTTGACTTAACATCTTTTACACCTTTAGAATCTGACAGGTTCCTCTTTTACATCGGAGGGCAAAGATTGCTGTCCTTCTGAAAAGGTGGCAAACACTTTTGTGCTTTTTGTCTCCTTGCAACTTTTAATTTCATATGTCAAGTAGCAATATCAGATCATACTCAACAGCATTTTCTCTACAGGTGCATCGCATATTCCGCTCTATCTGCGGAATGACAAAGCACCTAAATAACACAGGGCAGCAAAAAGAAATGAGAGAAATTGGGCAGGTGGTGAAAAAAATGGAGCTTCTGATCACACCACGGTGCAAGGAGGTTGGCATGGTGAGTCTCTCTAAAGTGAATGAAGCTTATTTTAAAAGTATCAACTATCTTCTAAATGTCTGAGCTATCAGACATTTAGAAGACATAATTAAGTGATGTCAAGTAATGGGTTTGGCATTTAATGATGGATGGAATGATGATGAAATACAAGAATGTGTCATTTTGTATGGGTGTTGCGCAGTACCGTAAATGTCAAGTTTATTTTTATTTTTATTCTTTTTTTAAGCTGTCTTGACTCCTACGCTGACAAATGAATATACACATTGTGCTTGCAGGTAAAAGAGCAGAGGAATGCAAAGTGTAAAGATGCAAGACTAGAAAAGTTAAAAGACAGATGTCAGAGGCGAAGAAAGAGCAGGAGGGACCATTGCCGCAGGGAGGAGAAAATGAAGCTGGTGCAAATGCTTGTATTTTGCTGGCAAAAGCTGCAGAGTGCCACACCCCAGGGGAGGGTGAGGAAAAGGGCAAGGAACTGAACCACTGTTAGATCTCTTGACAGTTATGCTATTACCACTCTCTGAATGTAAAGCCATCCATCATCACACCTGTACAGTTCTCAGTTCATCTTCCATTACATGTGCGAGTATTTTAATTAATGTCATTTTTTTATCATGTTGGCATAAATATCAAGTCAGTTTGGTGCTTACTTTGTTTCTATATTTTGTACCAAATATGATAACACTTAACAGACTACACTATTATAAACTGACCTTTTTGTTTGTTTTTACTCATGTGCCGTCTACTGTGTATTCTGACATATATGTGCCTCACTGTCTGAAAATGCTTGACATAAAATAAACTTCAAGAAGCTTTGGCACACTATTCCTTGGTGTATCATAGAGTTTGTTTTATCACTGAATATTCTGGTGATTAGAAACCAGAAATTCAGAATAGGCTCCATGCCAGGGCTGGCCACACTTTTCTGGTTGCGGGTCACATACTGAAAAATTAGAATGAAGAGCACTAGTTTTTAACCCGTTTCAAGTGGAAAGGCGACTGCGTTCTAGATCAGAGTCTAATGCTACACTGTTTATTGATACTATTGACATTCATGTCACACCAGTACTAAAACTATCATGTGCGATGAATATACACTATAGTATAATATTAGATTAATGTAACAATGGGCCACATCAAATCAGATTTTTTTACTTTATGGTGGGCCGCATGAAAAAGAGCAGAGGGTTTAGGCTATATGACCCAATGCAACCCGAATGCAAAATTTCAGCCAGGAATATTTGGAGTAGTCTACAGGTTGTGCTGTACATGTAGACCTAAACAACTGAGGGAATGATGCAGCATACATCGTCATCAGAACTCCGCGACAGGCGAATTCTGATCCAGCAAAGTGCACAATGACTCTATGAAGAAGGGATAGTTCAAGCCGAGGTTTTGCTTTAACTGACTAGGTGGCTCATATTAGGCTACATTAGAGGGATAGCCTACTCTTATAGCCAATTTACTAATGTTGATGGAAGCCAAAAAGTTTGAAATAAACTGCTGCAGTAGGCATGCTTTGGCTTGTGGTAGTGCGAGTACCCTGACCTAGTCTTGCATAGACTTGTTAGGTCAGATAGCTAAGGCATAGTTATACAAATGTTTGTCATAATTGTATTACTAAAACATGACATGACAGTATTTTATGGAGTTTAATAACCTATGGTCCTTGGCAACCCGCGAGAAGCTCGTTTTGATCAAGGGTGCAAAACGCGAACTTACACATAGCTCCTTTAAATATGTCAATCAGACATGATATTGGTAATTATTTGCTAATTTGCATATGTTTTTGCTTAATAAAACACTCCAACACGTTGAATCAGTTTCTAAATGCAGTGGACCCAAAACTTTGAGTACTTTGAGTAAAATAATCCCTGGCTTGTGATTTCTCTTACGCTTTCTCCCAAAGGTGTTTATTCCTGAACTTCTAATAATTGTGTATCCCCTGAGACATTCTGCATTCTACTGAGTACCTGAGTACTTCCATGATTGAGGTACCCTTGAGCAAGGCACTTAAGACACTGTTCCAGCAGCCAATTCTTTGGGTTCTTGGGTACATCTTCAATGTTCAATTCTCTGGGTACATCTTCAATGTTGCATAGTATGAAAAAAGTCTGTCACTTTCCTCATAATTCGCCCTCCCTTGATGACAAGTCATCAGAAACTGTATACACATATTTGCTTCCATTATCATCTTAAAACATATTATAGGGCCATACAACATATAGGGACCATCACTTCATGTGGTACATCCAATAGATTACATCCAATATTTGTAAGAGAATCCAATATAACAACTTGTAAATGTGAATGTGAATTCTCAGACCAACCTTCACACCCTGTGAGATGTTCATGTGTTAGATGAGATGTTAGAATGTTATGTAATTTTATATGATTTCTTGCTACTCCTTTCTAACTGTCAAATGAATAGTCTTCATCTGTGTAGTGCTTCGAGTTATCTGTCCAGCCAAGTCTGTACAGAATGTTCAGTCAACAACTGGTGTGACACGGTGAGGACATCAGAGATAGCCTTGACCAGTGGTCATGTCTATCTATATATATATATATATATATATATATATATATATATATATATATATATATATATATATATATATATGTGTGTGTGTCTATATATGTGTGTATATATATAGACTTATATATGTATGTATATGTATATGTATATGTATATATGTATGTATGTGTATGTGTGTATATACATTCATATATTTATATGTATGCCTAAATTACACATTTGCTCTCTGATGTGTGAACCTGGCCTAATTCACTTTCTTCCTCTGTCCACAATCATCTCTGCTGAGTGTCATCCCTGCCCCATTCCGACGGACTCCTCTCACCCTCCCCTCCTGAGTGAACTACAACCAACACTAAGGGAGGCCCATGTCAGGACTGACTTTCCATCATAGAGGCCCTTCCTGGACGTCCATCTCACTCCTTTGAGTTTGACACTATGTCTGGTTACTGCTACATTGTCCAGCCATAATCACCTATAAGTAATAAGCACCTATAGTCTGACTACCATATAATGTAAATGGGATAATAAATGGGATAATACTCCATTATGAACTATTATGAACCTTAGCTAAAACCATAGGCAACTTGTAGTCTGTCATGGTTACTACTGATTGTAATTTTTCTGCATGATCCCTGGCAGTTGGGTTAGCCCCTTGAGTCGTGGATCTGCCCAAGGTTTCTTCCTAGATTAACTGAACATAAGGGAGTTTTTCCTTGCCCCTGTTGCTCTTGGGTGCTCCTTCTGTGAAGCGCCACGAGACAATACTATTGTAAAAGGCGCTGTATAAATAAAATCAAATTGAATTGAATTGAATTGAATTGAATGTGTCGATACTTGTCAGGAGCCAGCCTTTGGTATGTGCATGTATGTTACTGTTTAGGCTATGTGTTGTTTGCCTGCATCTAAATCCTTGAGTGTGTCCCTGAGCTATGTACTTGTATGGAATTCTGCCAGATTAGGAACTGGTCAAGTTATTTTCTACTGTTTAGGATTAGACTTTCAAGTATATGTAGAGCCCATTTTCCTTTTAACTGATAAGAAGGATCCAGACAAGCTACGCTGTAACATCTTAGCCATCCTGTCTCAAATCACGGGCGAGACAGAAGAGTGACTTAGTTTGATAGTCTTTAGACTCCATCTTTGTTACTTCAGCTTTTTATTTCATCTACTATTACACCCAGTCAATAATTGTAACTCATTTAATTCATCTTATAATAAATAATTGATCCTGATCCAACGTAACAGACATCCAGTCTTCTATTCTGCTGGGAAGAAAACACAAAAGTCAAACTGGGAAACCCCCCCAAAATCTAACAGATGGTGCCGTGACGTGGAAAGATTAAGAGATTTTCCAAAAATCCAGTGGGAGTGCTGTGTTGCCAGTGGGAGAGCTGCCAACACTTCTGCCCTGGAGGTGCGCTTTGTGCATCTGAACTTGCCTGTGTGCTGACGGAGCTGGGTGTGAGGGACACCTCTACTCCAACTCTACATTAGGTGGGGGACAAATCTCTGACTCTTTTCCTAGTATAAAGAAACAATAATTAATAGCTGCCTTTCCTAGTTTAAGAATTAATCTATATTAATTCTTAAATAGAAGTTGGATGTGGGCCCTGCCTTCCCCTAGTGGTTCAACAGCGATACATCCAGGGAGACAACAACAGATGAATGATGCTCAACCTCACACAAGAATGCAAACCAAGACTGGTGAG
The DNA here is from genome assembly GCA_027481765.1 of Tenualosa thibaudeaui. NCBI lineage: Eukaryota > Metazoa > Chordata > Actinopteri > Clupeiformes > Clupeidae > Tenualosa > Tenualosa thibaudeaui. The sequence continues at coordinate 10,017,004 of JAIFZK010000005.1, forward strand.
GGGCTAGAGGCCAAAGACACAAAAGTGATTTCACATATCACCTATGTGCCTGCTACTGCTGAAGAAATTGAGAGATGGTCTAAACAGGTGAAACATCCAGAAGAAGTGGGACTGGACACTTGGATTAAGCTGAAACATTTGATACGCCTGCATAGTCTTCATAGTCTTGAATCTTGGATGGATTCCAAATCCTTGCGTACAGCCTGGGAGACGCAGAGGCAGACAAACTCAAGGAGAATCTTGAGAAGGAAATATCTGCAGGATCTTCTGAAGCGCTTAATGATGGATGGAAACTCATCAAAGTTTGGATTCAAGACCAGAATGTGGACTGGTGTAAAATCACTGCAACTGTGCAGAAGCCGAATGAGACAGTGGATGAATACTTCAAGTGCTTTGGAGATGCCTATGTACTACACTCTGGTCTGATTGACAATCCTGATGACCTAGGAACGACTACACAACAAGTGGCCAAGGCTACTTTCCTTGACGGACTGATTCCTGAGATCAAACAAGGAACAAAGATTATTTTATCGGGCACCTGGAAGGAGAATAGTACTACACTGGACGCTGTGGTGCGAGTGGCAACTAGTGTAGCCCGAGATCTGGATATCAAGATACGCCAGGTCGCCTTGGACAAGCTCTTTAAGGAAGAACAGCAAGCTGCTACAACATCAGCACTGGCTAATGGAGAGAAGAGGCCTGTCAAGGGAGAATACCACGTCTGTGATAAACGAGGACACTGGGCAAAGGACTGCCGATTCCGGAAGTCTGCGAAAGAAGACGACTGTCAAAGAGAATAGATAAACAAGATCAACCAGATGGACGAGGAGAAATTGAAACAATTACCAGTTACCATTTAGGGAAACTAGAAGGCCCCTATGAAACCCTCCTTGTCACAGAGGCCTCTGAGCTGAAAAAACCAATGTAGATCTACCGTACGTCTCGAGATTTCCGTCAAAACTTTCTTTTCTAGATTTAGGATAATTTAGGAAGGTAAGATTCACGGAAGACTTTATTTTCCTGTGGGTTTTTTATGTTTAGAGGAGGTCAGTTTGGGAGGAGATAGAAGGGATGAGATAGGTTCATCTTTGAATCGTTTTATCCTGTTGGAGTTAAGAGAAAGACAAAAAAAGTATAAAATTAATCATAAGCTAAATTAATTTTGTGTTTAATCATAGGATACATGTACAGTGATACTGATCATGATGTTTAATATAAATTATACTGCTGTTACCCATAGATTAGAATCTGTTCAATGTTTTATATGTCAAAACTATCTTTCCCATCTGATACTGCTGTGTTTTGTTCTGTGTGTTTGTGAGTCTGTGTGCAGAACATTCTACGGACATCCTTTGGACTGTTAATCACTGAATGGACTGAATTGAACTGTAAAACCTGTTTCATATTGCCACTACCCTGGGAGAAGTTTAAACTTCAAAGATGATGCCCAACCTGACAACTGTTTTAATGATTGTCTTGTGTGTATTTAGTGGGGTTATCTGTGTTTATGATAGTCACCATGAAGTGCATAAAGACAATGTGTTTCTGAAAACTGCCCATGGATATGCTAAAGCTAAAGGTGAACAAAAATGTTGGGTGTGTGGTTTGATGCCATCAGCTGCTGAGACTTATCCCTATTTGGCCGTCCCTTTTACTTTGAGTGAATATGCCACTGCTTATAGTAGTGTGGATAGTCCCTGGTTTAACCCTAATGTTACTTTCTTTTCCCTGAAAATTGGAACAGGTCAACCGGAAAAGGTCCAGCTGAGTCTAGCTCCTAAGGGGTTACTATGATGGGTTAATGGAGGAGGTGGTGTTATGATGGGTATTAGTGTGTGTGATTATTATCCATTTACCATTACTTGGTCTGGAGGAGCCAAAGTTTTACCCTTGCCCCCTAGAATGATATTACCTAGTCAGAAGGCAGGGAATGTAACATCTGATGCTAGAGCTGCAATGAATGGTACGATGTTTGGTTGTGGCAGGTATGCTTATTAATTTCTTCCACCTTATTGGCAAGGAACTTGTTATGTAGCTTATGTAGTACCTGCTGTTAGAACAGTAGAGAAACATCAGCTAATGGCTAGCCGTAGGGTTAAGCGTGATATGTTTGGTAAACATCTTGTAGTAGCTACCCCGACTCAGAGATTCTTTTCAGCCGTAATTCCAACATATGGCATGACTGTTGCCCTTGATAAAATTAGAGATTTGGCTGCAATTGTGGAAGGAGTTGCTAATGACTCTGCCCGAGCCATTTAGGAATTAAATAATGAAGTGAAAGCTGTAAGGATTATGGCTCTTCAAAATTGTTTGGCCTTAGATATTGGGTTGTTAGCCAAGGGAGGTACTTGTGCTGTAATTGAGCAGGAATGTTGCACCTATGTTCCAGATTCTTCCAAAGAAGTTGATCATTTCGTGTCTGATATTTACAAAAATCACTGCTGAAAGTTCAATCTAAGCCCTGGTCTCTCCATAAATGGATATCTTCTTGGGGGGGGTGTTATTTTGTCTCAAATTTTCCAAATTGACCTGTTGCACTGTGAAGCATGTTTAGAAGGCCAGAATAGCGTGTGTCCAGCAGGCTGACTTTGTTCCAGTGGTGGCTGAGGAATATTTTGTGGCTATTTCATTTCATTTACATTTATTTGGGGTGATTAAAATATGAGATTTATTTTATGATTTTTGGTGTGATTTTTAAACTATTGTTTGGTGATCAAAAGGGGGGAGTGTTAGAATTTTATGTAATTTTATATGATTTCTTGCTACTCCTTTCTAACTGTCAAATGAATAGTCTTCATCTGTGTACTGCTTCAAGTTATCTGTCCAGCCAAGTCTGTATAGAATGTTCAGTCAACAACTGGTGTGACACGGTGAGGACATCAGAGATAGCCTTGACCAGTGGTCATGTGTCGATACTTGTCAGGAGCCAGCCTTTGGTATGTGCATCTATGTTACTTTTTAGGCTATGTGTTGTTTGCCTGCATCTAAATCCTTGAGTGTGTCCCTGAGCTATGTACTTGTATGGAATTCTGCCAGATTAGGAACTGGTCAAGTTATTTTCTACTGTTTAGGATTAGACTTTCAAGTATATGTAGAGCCCATTTTCCTTTTAACTGATGAGAAGGATCCAGACGAGCTACGCTGTAACATCTTAGCCATCCTGTCTCAAATCACAGGCGAGACAGAAGAGTGACTTAGTTTGATAGTCTTTAGACTCCATCTTTGTTACTTCAGCTTTTTATTTCATCTACTATTACACCCAGTCAATAATTGTAACTCATTTAATTCATCTTATAATAAATAATTGATCCTGATCCAACTTAACTGAGACATCCAGTCTTCTATTCTGCTGAGAAGAAAACACAACGTAACATTAAGTTGACTTCAGGTGAAAAGTCAAACTGGGAAAACCCCCCAAAATCTAACAGAAAGAAAAAAAGATATTCCCAGCTGTATTTTTTATGTACAACTCAGTAGTGTTTATGTCTTTATGTCATGTGCAACAAGAATGATTGACTGTAGAAGGTGGTAATTAAGATACTTGTACAGTATGTGACAATGATAATTGTGTTTGATCTTGAATAGTAACTCAATAATCGCTCTTGGATACTTGTAAACAACTCCACATGTTCATGTCCAGCTACTGGGATTGAGCTCAGCACTGATGGGAAGTAGCTGGTGATGGCTACAGGGCCAGTACATACAGGTGTAAAGGGAAAAGCAAACAAAAGCCCAAACAAACAAACCTATATGCAAAGCTTGATTCTACCTAAGAATTTATTAAATATCCTGCAGCTGAGGCTATACATTTTAGAAGACTAGATCTTGAATTTTCTCTTAAATTTTGAGTCTGTAGCAAACAATTCTATTTACACCCATACTTATATATATATGGAAACAGCATCAGAGTCTTGATCTGCTTGAAAGTGGGAGTGCTTCTTTATGAAGCCGAGCTAGCTATGAGCAGGCATCACTGAGATACAATGCAGTTGTAGCCTAATGCAGTTTTCATAAAGACTTATTCATGACACCTGCAAACTGCAATCCATAACTAGAAAAAAACATAATTTAAACATCTGTTCCTTGTCCTAATACCCACATTGTCCGAAAATGTCATTCAAATCCATGTAGAACTTTTCAAGTTATTGTGCTCACAGATAGAGGAGACAGACAAAAACACAAACGCGTTTACCAAACGGCCAAAACATAACCTCCTTGGCGGAGGTAACAAACAAACAAAATATTGTATGCATTCACTGAATGAAGATTACACAAATATAACACCTGATTTCTCCACTGCAAATGTTATCATTCTTACCTAGCCAGAAATATGAACGTGCATGCGCAAATGTGTTTGTAATCATGGGTGTAAATAGCCAGTATATAACAGTCAGTTTTTATAAACTTTTTTTATAAAAAATACAGTGTTACAGTGTTTTCTGCGGGATTTTTATCAGACTATGATGAGGATGGGTGTTGTTTGGCTTTAAAATATGTATGTAATACATTCCCGCTTGTTTGGTACAACTTCATGTCCATTATTTCTACCTACGCAGACCTGAATAATCACTGATGAAAGAACTGAGATGTACCAAATGCATGTACCAAATATGAAATGGCATATGAATTTTTTTTGATCCATAGACTACAGTGGGGCAAAATAGACTATGGGCCACTATAGTCTTGTCAGTGTATGAAAAATGTTTTAGAACCAGGAGCATGAGACTAAGAATATTGTACCTGCCATAGGGTTAAGCGTATACCTTGTATATGCCATACAGATCATGTTTTAGATATTGTTTACTATATTATAAACAACTTAAGGTAAATTTAGGTCAAGTGTTTATTTCCTTTATCTGTTCAAAATAATCTACTGATATAACACATTACAGCGATGTGTGTTAGAATTTTTTTCCCCATTTGTCTCAATTCTTAATATTTACAACCAGCCTTACTGGGAATATACAATTCAGTTCAGTTTATTTGTCAGACTCGTCCATAACCATACAAGACATGACACATAAAAAGAAAAAGTATACAAAAACACAAATAAAAGGAATTAAATCACATACAGGCATTTCAGCCAATGCACCCCTGTCTGGATGTGTAATGGGAACAACAACGGGATTTGAGAGTGCAACCATGTTGGTGGATTCATCCATACGTCACATAAACATCACATTTCTTAAAAGTGTGCTCACTCCTACAGACACAAACATCTGACTAGCACTCCCTCCTCTGGGAATCTTAAGTAGAATTCTCATTGCATCATTGTTGGCAACTTGTAACTTCTGTATACTGGATTTTTTATGACATGACCACAGATGGGCAGTGTAGAGTGGCGTACAGTTCTCACCAATCCATGTGAATTTACTTGCAAACCAAAGAATAAGGACCAGAGATGATCTGATTTATTACCGCCCTGACTGACAGGGCGGTAATAAATGCGATTTTTGTTTCATCCAGTTTAAGTTTCGTTTCCTCCTGGTAGCAGACCTCGAGCCAGACCCCCAAATTTGGCCTGTTGGTACATTTAGTGTTTTTTGGCCACCCTAGAGTTAGAAAATATGTAATAGCATTGCATTAAGGGTGTTTGTGTTTTATCAGCCTGTTTATGTCTGTTATAGGTGTACTGAGGATTTTATTACAGATGAAAAGGGTAGACAGAAAAACAGATAGACAGAAAACTTCCTCAGCTAATTATTTACATTAAGGCAACATTTTTGTGTATTATGATTTTTTTTCATGTCAATTAGGCATCACACACTTCAACATATGCAATAATTATCTAAATTTTGCATTTGAAACTTGCCCATGTAAACATTCAATTTCACATTCAGCATCGCCATACTTTTCACAAAGTTTGGTTTGTTGGTAGAAGTGCACTGTAGCCCTTGCCCTGCGGTTATCAAACTGGGGTCCGGAGACACATTTTGTCCCCTGTTTATATACCCTGGTAAATAAGCTTCTGTGTCAACGAAGCAGTTGACATTCTATCTGTATTTTGGTAACAAATTCTGAACAGCTGCGACCTATTCTGCATACCCGGAACCTTTGCGATGCGTATCGTTTCAAGACGGAAGAAAATTAGTGTGGTACCTAACAGCAGCGTGAAAACAAAATTTTGTCCCAAGAAATACCTTGGTAAAGGTGCGATTATGTTGACATTGTTTTTGTCGACATTCTTTTTCATTGTTGGTGACAATCAGTAAATAATTTGCCGAAGAGTTTGTAGTGGAGCATGCTTTAATAATTGACAGATGACATGTTTATGCTAGATAACATGAAGTTAACGTTTGTCATGGGCAAATTCACTTATGTAAATGTTATGTTATGTACATTTTTATCGTTTCACCAAACAATGCATTATCCCAGTAATCACAGACTTTAGAATAGCATTAAAGTGAAATGTGTTTCAACAAGTTTTATGATGTTCCGTAATGTTAATTGCTAATGGCGATGGTAGCCCATATGTCTTGACTTGACTTGTCTTGACTGATTTCAGATATGGCAGGAGTGGACATGGACCCGGAGGTAGCACGAGGTTTGTTTGAAGAGGGAGCCACACTTGTCTTGCTCGGTATGCCCGAGGGAACAGAGTTGGGTATTGACTACAAAAGCTGGCAGGTTGGCCCTCGGTTCCGCGGCGTGAAGATGATTCCCCCAGGGCTTCACTTTCTTCATTACAGCGCCTCAAATCCCAGAAGCATGGGCGGTGAAACGGGTCCCAGGATGGGTCTCTTTCTTTCTCTGAAGCCCAGGGACCTTATTTTGGGGCACTGGGACACAAAGATGGAGGATCTGGACTTTTCTGCTACGCAGAATGTGGAAGAAGTGGAGCGCGTCAAGGCTGGGCTTCGGGAACTAGATCCTTTCCTGGGACCATATCCATATGACACTTTGCGGAAGTGGGTGTCTCTGACGGATCGTCTCACCCAGGAGGTCGCCGAAGGACTGCAGCCCATGAGTGGCCGCGTGTGCGCCTTTTGCGACGTGGTACCCGAGTTGCAGTTGACGCACACCCGGGACCGCGCCGAGCAGAACCTGCCCCGCAACGACACCGCCTGTCAGAACATGAAGGAAGGGTTGGAAAGGCTGCCCCGAATGAAACAGCGTGAGGGCACCGAGCTGCGCTTTTCTCACATACCCAAACAAATGTACCCTCCCGGAGCAACGCCTGCTCAGATCACCCAGTGTAGCATGGATCTCAGCTATGCCCTCAACTGTCTTCTGGAGCAGCACTACCCTCAACAGCCACTTAACATTCTTGGTAATCTACAGTTCTGCCCTTAAAAATATGTCTTGGATAAAAAGTGTAAAGATGCTGATCTGATGCCTACTGGGGAAAATGTTTACTGTTGTCCGTTATTCCACTTCCATGAAAAGAAATTGGCACACCTGAAAGCAGCTCTAAATTGTATAATTTTATATGAATTAATTATAGGTAATTTATAGGTATAATTTCATAGGAAACTTAGTTGCTGAGTGCAGTCACTACTAGATAGCCACTACTAGATAGCCACTGTCACATGTGTAGAGTCTTAGTCTCTCCTTGGGGCTGTAATCAGTAAGTAAAACACCAAGCTTGGAATGACTGTTCAAAAGGCATTTGGTCAGGCTCTGATCTTATAAGCGATTCGATCTCTCATTCCCTTTCAGGCGAGCTGCAGTTTGCCTTTGTGTGCTTCCTCATTGGGAACGTGTATGATGCCTTCGAGCACTGGAAGAAGCTGATGTCACTGCTGTGCCGCTCAGAGGAGGCCATGCGTACGCGCAAGGAGCTCTTCCTGGGCCTCATCAGCGTGCTCTACCACCAGCTTGGAGAGATCCCCCCAGACTTCTTTGTGGACATTGTCTCTCAGAATAACTTCCTCACATCCACCATGCAGGTAACTGGTTTCATTCAGATCCATACACACTTTATTGAGAAAGTGACCTCTTGTTAAATGCAGATTTACCACCAGCAGTACTTGTGTATAACCAGTGTAAACCATGATCCTGGATCATGATCTCATGATCCAGTACAGAATCTCCATGCAATTATTTGTCAACGTAGTAATCAACGTAGTGATCTATACTGTTTTCGCAGCTGACAAGTTGCATGTTACTGCAGGTGTTTCCAGAATGGACACTAGAGGGCATTGTCTGCCAAATAATACCAAATAACACACAGACAGTGAGGCTATAAAGTTATGTCTCTTGTTTTTTTTTTTTACTGGACCACAGCCATGCATCTCACTGCATTGGCAACCATATCTCAGTATGACTTTCATTATAAAAATGCATGAGTTCATGTACTGGGAAAATGATCTGTTATTGCCTTTTTAAAATTATTAGTGAAATAAAACCTTGACAGTGTCTCCTATATTCTTCCACTGTTCAGGACTTTTTCCAGTTTGCCACTGGGCCAGGGGTGGACAGCACGCTGCGGAAGAGGGCAGAGAAGTTTAAAGTTCACCTGACCAAGAAGTTTCGCTGGGACTTTGAGGCAGACCTTGACGATTGCGCCCCAGTGGTGGTGGAGCTCCCTGAGGGAATCACTCTGGACTGATGGGCTCTGGGTTTGGGTACAATTCATGCCTGTTTAATTGTGTGTGTGCGCGTGCGTGCGTGCGTGCACTTGTGTAAGAAAGTGTGTGTTTGTGCTTATGCGTACACCTCCCTTTGGGCCTTAAGCATCACCAGTTACTCATAGCATTCTCCTACACACCCCTAAAATGGGTCCCTTTCCAGCAAGACCTTTGGACAGGATTCTCTCTCATATCAGAAACTGAGGAGAGACAGAGGGGAGTGTTCAAATTATTCCATAATGGAATGTTTGAAAATGTATACTATTTCAAATGTCAAGGAGTTTGTCATTCTTATATGTGTGTGTATATATATATTGACTATTGAACTTATCCATGATGTAGTAAAAACAGGAAAGGGGATCTCTGTTCATCATTTGAGCACATTTATTTAAAAATACTTTCTTCTAAAATAATGTAATACAAGATAATACATTAATGTGGCACATCTTTTTTTACCATTTGGCATCATCATTATATTCTGAAGTAATTGTCACCACTGCTATTCCTAGGACATTCCTTGTAATAAAGTTTTTGTTCCTAAGTTTGTCTTTGTAATCATTTTTTTTTTTTTCATTTTTAACTGTCAGCTGTTAACAGTGTGAAAGTTAAAGGTGAACATTCTGAAGAAGATAGCTACAGCATTGATTATGCTGAGAAGATGAATCCATAGGTCTGTTAGTTACTAACTCTGGCTACTCAAGTTTCTCTCTAAACCCCACACTCACAACGCTGATGTCTGTCTCCTCCAGGTCAGGTGAATCAAGTTTTACAGACAATTGCTAGTGCTAACAGTGTACACCAGAGGGCAGTTTGTTGCTGTAAGAGTGAAACATTGTCAGATATTGTCAAAAAATTTGATAATTTGCAACATTATCCAATGATTTGATTTAGTCTACAATGACATTCTCATTTCGGCAATTATTCTATATAGCTCTATTGTCGTAGGTTTAAAAACAGGTAAGTGTAATTACCAGGACGTATTGATGCCGTGTTCTAGAATGGTGCTTTTTATTTGCAGACTGCAAGTGAAGCTTAGAAATCTTCCTCATTTTTCTTGTGGCAGACACCAGATTTTGGGTGTCCTGGTGAGATGAGTGTAAAACATACACACATACATGCTTACACACTCACAATTTATCAAAGATTTATCAAAGGGCAGTCTTGCTGTGGGAACATGAGGAGGGATGGGCAATGAATTCAGATGGGGCAGTAGCTGTCTGTTTAAACCTAGGGAGGTGGGGTTGGGGGGGGGGGGGTGCATAGACTTTTGGGGTTTCTTTTCCTATGTTGAGGAGGTGTCCCTATAGATCCCTTGACTGCTCTCCATGTGAAGGGTATTCAGGGTGGGAAGAGACTGTTTCATCTCATTGGCTGGGTGTGAGTTGGGAGTGACCAGCTGGATAACCTGATTAGCCTTAATTGCATTCTTGAAGTTCTGAAAGGAATAAAGAAAGAAAGAGTGAGGGGGGAGGAAGTAAGGAATGAATGAAAAAGAAAAAAAAGAGCCCTCTTTCATGAAACTTTCTCTCTTCTCTACTGATGGTAATGGACCTCATGGCTGCTGGCTTCCTCCTATTCATTCTTCACTTAACATCCGCAGTTTTTCTCCTCTGTCTGCCAATGTGGTCTTTGCCCTGCTGCCATGGCATCTCTCTGCCTGTCTCCAGTTGTGGCTGAAGGCCTCTCTCTCTCTCTCTCTCTCTCTCTTCAGTTCCCTTTCACTGCAGAAGCTGGCCATTGATTCTCATTGACATTGCCAGTCTTCTCATCTGGAGCCCCTGGGGCATGATGGGTGGTAGGGGTGGGTTGCACATGAACAGACAGATGGAGGTATGCAGCTTAATTCAGCCCTTTCAAAAAGCCAGATTTAAGCTTTTTCCTGATGGTCTCTGGGCCTGAAAACAGGCTGGATTTTCACCTGGCTTCCTCTTTTGTTGAGTTGTCGTCCGGAGCGGATGCGTGCCGGTCGGGATCCCTGCTGTCCACTGTTGGTGGTTTTAATTAGCTGTTCAGGGTGGATGCATCAGCTAACTCTCTTTGACCTTATTTTATGACTCTCCCTGGACAGATCAGACTCACAAGCCAGAAGAGAAAGGCATATCTTTGATGTATGTGCAAGCACACACTCATGTACAAAGACACACTCCAAGAAATGCGGAGGATATGCATGTAGTTACATATAACAAATACACACACACACACACACACACACACACACACACACACACACACACAGGAGAGTGACTCACACACACACACATTTATAGGCACACACACTCTCACATACAGCAAAAAGGAGACACACATGCACACAAGGAGATGCAAAGAGAGAGGACTCAAGCTAACCATATCAAGCTTACATTGCATATCAGGCACAAATTCTTGGACCAGGTTATATTGGGTTTTAATAACCATTTAATTGCTTCCATGTTGGTCTCTGCTCTGTTTTGCCTGAAGATGACAGAGTCCATTATTTAAAAAAGAACTAACTGAGAAGAAGGTAAATCAGCCGAGTAACAATAAATTTGATGATTCCATTTCTTTTTCACAGACTTCCCTGGCATGTGCAATGGAAAGGAGAATGTGTGCTCTACATCTATTCAGAGCTTCCATCAGTATTAGCACATAACACAACGTCACGCTGCCATATTATATGTGTTCACAGTCAGGGGCTTTAGGTGCATTATGTATTATGCATTGGTAAGAGCAGGGAGTCACAACACTTGCACCAGAACTTGTGATGGCATTAATGCCACTCTTCACAGCAACCACTTCTTATACTATCTCTAATTGGTCACCCCCTCCCCACTTTTGCCCCCACCCCCTTACTTGGGGCAAGTGAGACGGACTAGTTGCTCTGATTGCTGGGGATGGTGGAGAATAATCATGGTTGTCACTCACTGTCAGGATTTTTGGCCTATTAGGTCCACGAAGGCCCAGGCTGTGGAGGCTATAGAGCTGCCCAGATTGCCAAAACAAACACAGGCCTCCTCAGTCTCCCAGTAAATACTCAGAGGCAAAACACCTCTCCTGACACACAGTCACATGGGGAAGGTGGGAACGAGGGTCTATGTGTCACTCCATATGGTTGTATAAGTTTGTGTGTGTGTGTGTGTGTATGTGTGTGTGCGGGTGTGTGCGTGTGTAAAGATGGAGTTTGGTAATGAATCAGCCATGTCTCCCACAGTTTCTCAGGCATAAGCTTGTCTTTGAGTCTGTCTGAGACACCAACATGGCTTCAGCTGCCTTTGAGCAAAGCGGCAGTGTTAATGAAAACAAATGGCTTGTCAGCGTGGGCCTTCTTGCTTTCTAATTGACCATGTCTGTGTGATTCTACTTTGTCGGGGTGTAGGAGAGAGAGAGGCTGTGGGGGCTTGGTATTTGGGTGGTGGTGCTGGATGTGGGAGGTGGAGGGATTTGACATCTAGTGCCATAGTTGGCTTCGGTCTCAGTTCTAGCCTCTCTGGCCTTTTGATGAAGTACACAGTAAATTTGTCTTGGCAGTCATAAACAATGTCTGTTGTGATTTATGTTTTTGCATTGCTAAGACTTTTATTTTTATGCAGCACTTAATAGAAATCAGTTGTTCCATGTACGTTCTGGCAGAGTTCTAAATATTCAAGAATGTGTGTGTGTGTATGTGTATGAGGGTGTGGAGGAGAATGTAAATACTTGAAGAGAACCGTAACAATGACCGTGACGGGGATCTGATCAGATGCGATGGCCGCTCTAGTGCCTCTCGCCTGCGTCTCAGCATCTGTGAGAAATTGATGTCTTTAGCAGGGCTGGCCCCCGCTAAGAATCTCTTTCTCTCTCACACACAAACACACACATACATGTTGTATTTTCTCTCCCTCTGTCCTTAACACACTTTCACTCTCCATCTATCCATCCTTCTCTCTCCCCCTGGCCTGTGTCACAGGGTTTCCTGTGCACTAGAGGACTAAGAAGGCTTTCTTATGTGTATGTGTGTGTGTGTGTCTGTGTGTGTGTGTGTGTGTGTGTGTGTGTGTGTGTGTGTGTGTGTGTGTGTGTGTGTGTGTGTGTGTGTGTATGTGTGTGTGTGTGTCTGTCTGTGTGTGTGTGAAAGAGAGAGAGAGAGGGCAGCTTGTTGATACCTACTTCAGCGGTGATTCCGGAAATGCTCTAGTTTCAAATGGCCCCTGTGCACCCTCAGACGTGGCACAGGCACGTGTTCAAATTTAAGTCACACACACACACGTTTGAGTGTAGTTTTGCAGGCTATGAATTTGGTCTGTAGTTCAGGTGCCAGCTGGAAGCTGGTGTGAACATCAGATCATGTGTGTGTGCGTGTGTGTGAGGATCTGAGGATCTGCTCAGCCCTCCCCGACATGCCTCTCTTTGGTGACTTGTGTGTATGCATGTGTTCCCCTAGTCTTCCTTGCTTGTTAACAGTAAGCTCTGCAGATGTTATTTAGCAAGGAAGCTGAGGACAACGCCATGGTCTCTTTGAAGCCCTGGGTGTGCTGATCTGCCCTGTGTCTCTGCTGTCTTGACTCCTGGAGCCCTGGCATCCCGGACAGAGCACAGCTGGAGGTCGGACTGCTTATCGAGGGCCACTCTGTGGAGGTGGAAAGAGGGGTTTCTACACATACAGTATAAGTTGCACCAATTATAGTGCTTTTAGCTGCTAAGGTCTGGATAACATGTTTTGTAATAAATTGTTCCTGCAAATTAAGAGATTAAAATGAGAAGTGAGTGAGTCTTGTCAGTTGACTACCTCCTTTTTCACCTTAAACTCAGCATGAAAAGGACCCCCCCACACACACACACACACTTCCTACTCTCTTTGGCACTGAAGGATCCTGATCACCTGGGAAGACGCATAGCAATACAGCATGCATAGACACGGTATAGTGATATTAATGAAATCAGGTAACTTGCAGCAGAGATGCAGAAGATGACAGTGCAACACTGGGAGGGTTCTGACTATTTAAATCTGAGCAGAACTTTTTAGGCGATTGTCAGTGGAGCTTGACTATAGGACCCATGAGCTTACCTCTCAGTTAGAGAGAGAGAGGGGGTAGGCTAAGAGGTTGTGGGACTGCTCGTGTTTGGCTATTGGCAATGGACAGTTCCTTGGACAGTACAACCTTTATAAGCAGATGATTTTAAAGAGCAGGTGGCCTACATTCCAACTGTTAATGGATCCAATACTACAGTGCGTGCGTGTGTATTTTTTTTCTTGGCTAGACTGAGTGGAGAAGCATAGGAGAACAGCACAAATGTGAACACCATGGTGTGCGTGAGTGTGTGTGTGTGTGTGTGTGTGTGTGTGTGTGTGTGTGTGTGTGTGTATGAGTGTCTATGTGTATGTGTGTCTCTTTGTGTCTATCCATGCACCTGTCTCTGTGTTTCTTGTAAGGGGAAAAGTATGGAAGACTTCCACATGAGTGATCAACTCAGTGTGTGTGTCTGTGTGTGTGTGTGTGTGTGTGTGTGTGTGTGTGTGTGTGTGTGCTTCCCAGGGGACACAGGGGAACTGTATGAAAGTTCTCTGCATGTGTGACCAAAAGGTGTTTTACACAAACTCCACTGCCACAAATCAGCATAATGGTGACTTACTTTTCTGGTGCGTGCTCAGTTCTGCTCCCTAAATGTGACCCAGGGGCTCCACTGGTTAACCTGTGATTTACTGCCCCTCATTACCTGTACATGTGCACTGACGTCACCCTGCCCAGGCCGTAACAGACAAGGAAACAAAGCAGAGATTCAACATCCAGAAAGCAGAAAGGCTTCATACCAAACATACTTTACACCTTTTCGAGAAACTATAAGACTGTTTTCTGAGCAAAAGTCATGAAATGGTAACAAAATTCAGGGTCATATTTATCCTGTCAAGATATAACTGACTAAGACATCAATGAATTATCTACAATTCCAGAAAAGGTTCACATTTTCTGTACAGCTCATACCGATTTTTGTTTTTTAACCAGGTGTTAAGACTGAAGAGTCTAGTGAGTGCAAAAGTTCCCCTTGCAGGGAGTGGGTCATTGATAAAAGCTTGCTCATAAAGGGCAGAAAAAAATCCTTGAAATTGTCTGGTGACACAGCTACTCTGGAAATATAATGTGTGTCAGCACTTCAGCAACATTGCATTTGTGCTGTTACTTTCTGTCATTTACTGTACTTACTTACGGTACTTACTTTATTTACTTTTATTTTTGTTGTGGGAAACAACGCACATGTGATGGAAAAATAATTATATTGCTCTAAATTTTGTCACACTAGTTAATGAAAATTCATTCGAAGAGTAAATTTGCTTGAATATGTGATGGAGAAGGGACTAGTGAAACATGAGTCTCTCAGGACTCAGACCTCTCAGTCTCTTTTCCATTGTATTCTCTCTCTCTCTCTCTCTCTCTGTTCTTGATCATCCCTTGCATCCTCAGGTATAGGGATGAAGGGTGTGTGTGTGTGTGTTTGTGCGTGTGTGTGTGTTCATCATTACAGCCTCCTGTTGTTTTTGGCTGCCCTTGCTCAACTCAGCCAAGGAGGGGGGGCAAAGATTTGAAGACTCGAGGAGCTACAATAGATTTTTCCTCTCCCTCCACCTACCCCTGTTTTCTCTGTGTCTCTTTCTAACTCATTAACTGACTAACTAACTCACTCACTCACTAAATAAAAGGGTTGGGAGAACACTCTAACTCCTGTGACTTCCCAACGTGAGTTGTGTAAATTGTAAGGCCAAGGTGTAGGCCCTTTTGGGGGACTCCATGTGCGTGGTGTTTTTCCTCTCATCTCCAGGTTTAAGTGGAACAACATGAAACTGGACGTGTCCGGTCTGGGACACTGTGGGAGACTGAAAGGGAGTTGTGAGGGGGATTGAGTGGAAGGGCAGAGGGAGAACTCTGGCCTGGAAAATGACTTTCAGCTGGGGGACGGAATGGTCACTGTCACACTGACTGACACTGCCGTTTTTAGTGCTGTGATATGGAGACCTAAAATCCGCGTAAAGTCACTGCTGTCTCTGCCTCTCAGTGTCAGTGCCCCTTGTCTTAAACCCTTTTCTAGCACTTTCTCTCTCACACATTGATGGATTTGCATCAAACATTATTATCTTGTGCTGGAGTATAGTTTTGGTGAGAGCATTTTCTTTTTCTTTAAACAAATGTATATATATTCTTCATTATCACTTCAGTATCCAGTATACACTGTACATATATTACTGCGCCTCACTACAGTATGTGCGTGATGAACTCAGTACAGTATGTCGACTGTGTGTTTTAGCACAAAGGCTAAAAAGGCTCTTTAACCACCATTTTATGTGTCTTTCCATTCTCTTTGCAGGCTGAGGCAATGGAAATGATATGCCTTAAGTGGAGAGTTGAAGGACTGATTTAGGGTGGAGGAAATGCCCATGCCTACCATGCATATATAGTGCACTCTAGGGTGGGGCTTTTCCAAGGTATGAGCTATTTCTAGTGTTCAGTGCATGTGAGGTCTTTGAGAAGACAAACACCGTCAGTGTATGAGTCTCTTGCTATTTCTGTCTGCAGTGTGTGTGTGAGTGTGTGTGTGTGTGTGTGATAGAGAGAGAGAGAGAGAGAGAGAGAGAAAGAAATAGATTTATAGTACCAGGATCCAGTGCGTTTAATTCCCATTTGTGTTGTAATGGTGATTCTGTGAGAGAAGTGGGCTGTTGCCTTCCTGCTGAGCTACACCTATGGAAAGGAAAAGCTCTCCCCCAACCCCACCCTCTCTCTGTCCCTGCCATGCCTATTGTCTATTGCCTATTATCGCCTAATATGCCTATAATTGTGAAACAACACTATACTGCCCCTTCATATCTTTGTCTTGTATTGTCCTTGTCTCCACACACCCTCACACTGGCTCACTTTTCCCTTCAGAATAGATGCACCTCTATTTCTCTCTCTCTCTCTCTCTCTCACACACACACAAATGCACCCAGTCACTTGATCACTGTCTCTTCACACACTTTTTATCATTTACATAAAGCTCTCAGTCTTCCTTTGCTGCTTATCAGCTTCCCCTTTTTCTTTCATGTCTTTTTCCTCCACTAAGTTTTATTATCTGTTCTTTCTACATCTTTCACTATTTTTCTCCCTCATCTCTCATTTTACAGTCTGTCTGTTTCTCTCACTCTGTCTCTCCTCCTCCACCTCCCCTTCCTCTACCCCTCCACATCCCCTCATTCCCCTCTCAACACAGCAACACAGTGGGGGAGTAGCAGGTGTGTGTGTGTGTGTGTGTGTGTGTGTGTGTGCTTGCGCGTGTGCTTGTGCTTGTGCATGTGTGTGGGTGGAGAGTGGAGAGAGGGTCTCACACATCCATCCATCACACCTCTGGAAAAGCACTCCTGTTTTATGTTGGACACTGCAAGCTTTTAAAACACTCTCAACCGCACCCACCCAGCACCACCACTGCCTAGCTCCAAAAAAGGCACAATTTCCCACATTTTAATACCTCCATCTATTTTTAATAGCACTCTCGCTCCGCTGTGGGCGACAGACAGTAGGTTCTATTAATGTGTGGACTGCAACGATGGCTCACAGTCAAAGGAAAGGTCCATTCTGTCTGATCTGGTCTAGTCTGGTCTGATACAGTCTAGTCTGGCCCGGGCCCTGCTTAATCAGGTCTGTGCATTCTCGCTCAGATGTGATTGTGATTGGAACAGCCTTGGGGCACAAATCTTTACACAAAAAAACACACACACTGAGACCCCTGTTCCTTTCATGTTGAATCATCTCCTTCCCTCCATTACATTCCGTTTACATCAGTTCTGTGTTCATGACCAATGCCTGACCACTTTCTCCCCAGACATGCCGACTCAAGGGCTTGATCACAGGCAGATCAGTAAACAATGCGCTGTTTATACCCTACATGAAAAAAAGGCCAAATTGTCATCTGGAGCACAATGTGAAGCAGACTTCCCCTCACATTGTTTGCATCTTTCGTCCAGACCCTCTGCTCCTGGCGGCCAGGGAAACAGTTTGTGAGTTTGTGTGTGTCACAGTTGGCTCCTCAGTTGCTCTCTGGTTTTTAATTAGCAATTCCCTAACCTCACAATCAATCACACTGCAATTCTAGAGCCAAGATGGCTGCCTGCTTGGTCAATGGCAGGTCCAAGGCCTCATACACTTTATGGTTTGACAGTGGGACAGCCTTCACAAACTTAGGGAGAACATACCACCTGTGAGTCTGTTAGTGTGGACAGTGAGATTGAGCGATACTACCCATTGGCAGAATTATCTGTTGTCCTCTGCTCTGCAGAATAGAGATCCCTGACCCTTGTCTCCTACAATCACTAACCTGGAAGCCAAGAAGCCATTTTCTGCCGAGGTCAGATGGCCACTTGGCTTTGTTGTCTTAAATCACAATAATAATAATAATAATAATAATAATAATAATAATATGTCCTTTTCAACACAGGATATCAAAAGGGCTACAGGTATAAAAAGGGGGCATTGGGAATTAAAAACAAGGCAAGCGGTTTTATTAAAGTAAAATTACAAAAATAAACAAGTAAGAGAGGGCACCAAAGGTTTTGTTAAAAGGAAATGTCTTAAGACCTTTTTAAAACAGTCAGTAGATTGTGGTGTCCTAAAGGTGTCAGGGAGGGCATTCCACAGGCGTGGCGCAGCAGCACAGAAGGCCCTATCTCCCATGGTCCTCAGTTTGGTTCTGGGTATGTGGAGGAGGTTTGAGTGAGTAGAGCGGAGGGGGCATGTTGTGTTTTGTGGATTTCAAAATTCTCTAACTTGTGAAGAATGAATTTTGTACATGGGCCATGAAGGAAATTAATTGAATAAACTAGACTAAACTGTGAAGAGAGAGAGAGAGTGAGAGAGAAAGAAAGAAGCTGTGGTGACTCTGAGCGGGGCTGTAAACAGACCTATGTGGAGGAGGCTGTTGTGGGCCCAGCGGAGCCACTTATCAGGAGTTTGTTTATTCACCACGCTCGGGATGTGTTTTTGGAGTTGTTGAATTGGAGAAAGTTCTGCTCCATCCATACCTTTATCTATACCAGACAGATGGTGAGTTGTGATGGGGATGACAGTGATGACGAGGCTGGGGTTGCAGCAGTGGTATTAACATAGAGCTGTGTGTCATTGGCATAGAAGTGGAATGAAAATCCATGGTGGCTGATGACCTGAATCAAGAGGGAAAAGGTAGAGGATGAAGAGGATGGGGCCAAGGACTGACCCTTGGGGAACACCGCAGGTGACTGTGAGTGGGTTTGAGGTGGAGTTACCCATGGAGACCCATGTATTCTGTCGGTTTGTGAAGTATGACTGGAACCAACTGAGGGCAGTGTCAGTCAGTCTGGTGGTGAAGTGGAGCTGAGTAAGATATGGAGTGGTGTTAAGTAAGATGTCATGGTCAACTTTGTCAAATTCAGCAGATTGGTAACTGAAACAGGGGCTGACATTTTTCATAGTGGTTGTTAAGTTTTAGCTTTTATAGAGTTGATTCACAGAGGTTGTTAGGTTTGTTAAGTTTCTCATTCGCTCTCCTCTCAAAAAGTGGTTTCCTGACCCTGTGCTCTCAGTGACTGTGCAGACCTCAGCACTTTTCTCTGGCCCTGGATTCACCCCACATCTCTCCTCTTTATTCTCCTCAGGCACAGTCAGATAGCAGTGGTGGGTGGTGTAAGGGGAGGACGAGAGGAGCCTGCTGGCTCTCCTTACAGAATGTGTGTGTGTGTGTGTGTGGTTATGTAGTTGAACTTTGGGCAACCACAAGTGCCTGCCTCTTCCTGAATTACCACTGCATCCCTCCCACCCCTTACTGCATCTCAACTAACCCCCACACCCACAAAACCATTATTTCTCTTTGTCTTCTGTCCCTCCATCTTTCTTTACTTCTTTCAGTCTATACCTTTCTCCTCCTCTCTTTTTGACTCTGTGTGTCCTTCTCACTGGCTAATTATCTGTCGCTCTCTTTTCCTCTTTCTCCATTCTTTTCCAGCAGCACTAGTTCTCTCTCTCCAGAGACCTTTGTACTTCATTGTCCTCCAAACTTCTGCCTGTGCCTGTGTGTTTCTGGGTGTATTTGCATTATGTGAGCATGTGCATGTGAGTTTGCATTTGTGTGTTTGCATATGTGTGTGTATGTGTATGTGTGCATGCATGTGAGTGTGTGTGTGTGTGTGTGTGTTTCTTCGTCATCTTTGATGGCAGCACTCCTTCCTTTGATTCATATCCTCCTTATGTCTTTTTGGCTGACTCTCTGGACTAAATGACTGGAGGCTTTACTGAAAGAAAAAAAAAACTTTCTTTTTCTCTCTCTCTCTCTCCATGGCTTTCCCAGTTGTCTGTTTTTCATTCCTCAACACAATGCTGTCCATTCTGTCTCCTCAGCCCTGTCACCACAGTAATTAAATGGTGGTAATTGCTAGATCCTTCATCTCTATCAGTGTCTGCAGTGGCCCATGCACAGCAGCTGTTTCCAGAGTTGCACTGTGCTGCGCTGCAGAGACGTTTTCGTCAGGGCTTCAGTTTCTGTCCCTCTTTTCCTCTCTCTCTCTCTCGCTCTCTCTCTCTCTCTCTCTCTCTCTCACACACACACACACACAGACACACACCACACACTTCCCCTTCCCATCCACTTCCACTGCTTTTTACCATGACCGGGCAGTAAATATATCAACAGAGCAGTGAAAAACTGTAAATTCAGAAAGCATGTTCCCAACAGAGAGAGAGAGAGAAAGAGAAAAAGAGAAGAATAGAGAGAAGGGATGGGGGTGTGGGGGCAGAGAGAAAGCCTCCACCCTACCTTACCCTACGGCACCTCATACTCAGCTCTCTCCCTCCCTGACACACAGCATGAGTCAAAGCTCATTAATTCACCCAAACCCCCAGAGACCTTAGAGGCCACACGTGCTAGAAGAAGACAAGAAGAGCACAAGTGACAGAGATAGAGCCGGAGCAAGAGGGAGAGGTCAAGACAGACATACAGATGCTTTGATGGAGTGCTGCCATTAAAGATAAACACACATAAACACAAACACACACTCACTCACATGCACATGCATGCACACATACACACACACACACACATATGCAATAATGACATAATATCAATAATGTAGGATATACAATTGAAGGACAAGTCATTATACTGTAAAACACAGTATAAGATGAGATTGAGGGGAGATTAGAAAAACAATGCATTAGTGGATCTAATCTAATCTAAGAGCCATATACAGACACGGCCAGAGAAAGAAATCATCCAGATGCCATTAGAGATATTAATATATACTTAGATGGCCAGGTGTAGACAGAGATGAAAAAATACATTTATTAACACTGATACAGTAACAGATATATAGAGGAGACATTTGAAAAAACAAACATTAAGGATCTGAAGGAGGCGGGATGCAATAAACAGGTAACAAGCCAGAGCCAAAGAACATGTACAGATTTCAGAGAGAGACACAGAAGTGAAGGGACCTCAGATGGAAATGAACTAATGAGGAAATCTCGTACAAAGCATCTTGTTTCATCTTGTGAGGAATGAATTTTGTACATGGGCCATGAAGGAAATGAATTGAATAAACTAGACTAAACTGTGAAGAGAGAGAGAGAGAGAAGCTGTGGAGAGTCTGAGTGTGGCTGTAAACAGACCTGTGTGGAGGAGGCTGTTATGGTTCCCCTGGCTCAGTTGTGTGACAAAGGCCCAGTGGAGCCACTTATCAGGAGTTTGTTTATTCGCCACGCTTGGGATGTGTTTTTCCCCCACTGACGCTTTGTGTGTGTGTCTGTGTGTTTATGTGTGTGTATTTGTGTATTTCTCCAGAGGTGACTGTTAGCCAGAGTTCCTCAGCCCCATGATTTCAGCTCCTCACAGACATCACTCCTACGAGAGAGGAGAATAGGGTGTGTGTGTGTGTGTCTGAGAGAGAGAGGATGGAAGAGAGAAAAAAAAGAGAGTATGTGGGTGTGTGTGTATAGTGAATGCATGATTTGTGAGGGTGTGTGTGTATGTGTGTGTGTGTGTTGGTGGGTGTGTATGTGAGGGTGTGTAATTGCTCTATTGGCGTCAGCTTGGGCTACGGCCTGCAGTGTTCTCATCTCAGAATTGTGTTGCCAGTTCTTGATTTGGTGCTGCCTAGATCAGTTTGATCCATGTAAACTGATAACTAACCCCCTCCCCAGCCACCTCCAACCCAGCAGCCAACCTTAAACCACACCACCCTCAGTCCCGCCGGTCAGCACTAACCCCAAACCTCTCAGCTATTCCAGCCCTCCATTTACTTAAGATTCGTTTCAGCTAATGAATACTGCATCAGGCTCAAAGAGCTTGCTCAGAGTGTCTGAGGTAATCTTCTGCATAAACACATTTCTGATTCTGATTGAAGTGTGTGTGTGTGTGTGTGTGTGTGTGTGCGTGCGCATTGGCTGCTGAGTTTTCTGCTTTTCTGTTTCACCACTCTTGACTTATTCTCAGTCAAGGGCCTCACACACACACACATGGCATATCCCTGAGTCACACTCTTCACTACAAAGCCTGAGTTATATATCTACAAACACACCCTGTAAGTGTGCAATCACATGCTAATTAAAGTTATTAATTGTGTAGTTACAGTGTAACAAAATGTTACTGTGTGTAAATGCTTCCATTTGGTCTGTAGGCCTACTTTATGATTGTGTCAAAGTGATGTAACTGTGTGTGTGTGTGTGTGTGTGTGGTGTTTGTGTATCTGTGTGTGTGTGTGTGTGTGTGGTGTCTGTGTGAATGTATATTGATTGTGCAACATGAGGTACAGTATATTACCCTCTGAAATACATTGATTGTCCCATCTGCTGATGGACTTTTATATTACTCCCATACACCCCCACTCTCAACGTCATCTCTCTGTATATCTCTCTTCCTTCTCTTCATGCTTCTCTCTATTCATCTGTCTGCTTTTGCTTTGGGTCAGTTTCTGTTTGCCACTCACCAGGAGCACCTGAGACATAAAGAAAACCTAGCTGCCTTATACTGATCCACTATGCTAGGGTGTGTATGTGTGTTTGGGAAAGTTGGCTTGAGGGCCTGTGGCTTTTAGGTTTTGTGTGTGTGTGTGTGTGTGTGTGTTGTGTGTGTGTGTGTGTGTGGGTGGGTGCTATGCTACGCTCCTCTGACTGGCCTTTGGCCGCCTCGTCATTAGCCTCTAATCTGCAGCCTGATGATGAAAGTAATCCCTCCTGGCCCCGGCCAAAAGGAGACCAACTGAGTTTGCCCTCCAGTCTGTGTGTGTGTGTGTGTTTGTTTGTGTGTGTGTGAGAGAGAGAGACTGTGTTTAAAGCACTGTATTTGTGTCTAATCTCCCCTGGACGACCTCCTTCTCTTTCACTTGGCTCAGACTTGGATATGATGGGGTGGAGTGGCTGTTGTGGAGGAGATTGATGGGGCACGGAGTTCATGCACACTTGGTTTAACATTTCCACCTCTTGGTAAGTCGTGTATGGTCAGCAAGTTGTGACCATTCAGGCAGAATGATCAGAAAATTGAGCCCTGTGAATTCTCTGAAAGCGGGGCTTGATTGCATGAAAGACCACATTTCCCAATATTTCTTCAAAACCCTGCAATTCACAGTATTAGCAATTTGAACTTTTGACAATAGTATTAGCATTTTTACGTTTTTGGAAAAGGCTCTTTGTGCTTTTTTTTTTTTTTTTTTTTACAATGGCGAGCCTCACTCTCATCCCAACACATCAGCACACATTATAATCACTTCCAGATCTTTGGTCCAGTGACAGTCTGACATTTGTAGGATATGGAGTTCATTCTGGTCCTCTGCTTTATGGTATTTTGTGTTTCTGTATAAAGTTTCCAGGTGATTTGTTGTCCACTCATGCCTTGCCTGATGTTCTGATGTTCTACTACTTGATTAATGGTTCCTGCTCTTCTGTAGTCTGGTGACACTCCTCCTGAGTGCTCTCTGTGCTGTTCCAGCATTAGCAGGTGCTCACCATGGCTTAAATCAGCTGCTGTGAAAGCCAGTGAGTGTGTGTGTGTGTGTGTGTGTCGGGGGGAGTGTGTGTGGTGTGTGTGGGAAGCTTGAGGATGTGCTGGCGCCGGGTTCCGTGATGTGGTGCTTAAGTGCAAAGTCCTGTAATGTAGTATATGACGACCCATCTGGAGTTGCTATGTTCGGGAGCATCGGACCGGTTGCCAGGCCTGTTGCTAAATCAACCCGTTGCCTAATCATAACCACTGCATGAATCACGACTGAGGCCTGCCTTGAGTCTCCACAATTAAATGTAGAGGTTCTTAAAAAAACATATATATGCGGAGGCATCATCAAGACTGCAGTGGCTCACATTCATCAAAATGTGTTTTTAGGTTCAAATGGTTTTTGGCTTCATCCACTGTAGCCCATAGTTTCCTTGTCCAGGGAAAGGCAAAGTTTGGGGGAATATGGATATTTGATATCTTTGTGGTTTACCCATGTCTTTGTGAATTCACTCGCATAATTTAACATGTTGAATATGTGGCATGAGAGTGTGTGTATATGTGTGTACTGTATGTACACTTGTGTGTGTGTGTGTGTGTGTGTGTATGTGTGTGTGTGTGTATGTGCGTGCTTGTGTGTCTGCGTGCATTTTAGTTTACCTTTCATTAGTTCATTAGTTGTACAGTGAAATGGATCTTTAAACTTATCAAGTCATATTAGAGTGCATTCCAGTCATTCTAAAAACAAAATGAAAAGCTTCGCTAACCCAAAGTAAACAGTGACATGCTTATGGGCATGGCTGTATATAGGGAGCAGAGATCCATCAGGCATGTTGTGCTCTCCCATGTTCCACTCCCATGATTCTCCATCTTCTTCTTTTCCCACACAGAATCAAGAGTACCAGACAGAGCAACGTTATGAATAACACCCCTCTGATGAGTGACTGCTGTCAAGGTTCCTGTTTATGGCGGCAATCACTGCTGATTGTACTTTGACCTGTGTGTGTGTATGTGTATGTGTATGTGTATGTGTATGTGAGAGAGAGAGTGTGTGTTACTGGTGCTGCTGCTGCAGTCTGTTTTGTTTAGCACGGATACTGAGAACTGTTGAATATTAACATCCATCTGTGTTTTACACACGGTGTATTGTACTCCAACTCATTCTCTCTCTCTCTCTCTCTCTTCCTTCTTCCTCTCTCTGCCTCTTTCTATGTGTGTGTGTGTGTGTATGTGTGTGAGAGACCTGTTTCAGACTGCATCGTGACTATGCTCCCCACCCTGTTTTATTTTGGAAGGATATTGAGAGCTGTTGAATATTAACACCGTCTGTGTTTTTACAGTTGTTATGTTGTGTGTGTGTGGGTGTGTGGGTGGGTGTGTGGGAGAGGGAAAGAAACAATGTGTGTGTGGTCTATTTCTACTTTCATATCTCTTCACCACCCCCTATGAAGTCAGTTCTGGATCTCTCTTTAGCAAGGCCTGAGCCAATGCTGTGATTCCTTGGAAATGTGTGTCCACCTCGCTTAATGTGTCCTGATAATTTGGAAACCAGCATTTATTGCTGGAACTGCTCTACTCTCGTTTATGTGATTGTTTCACACACTTTAACGAGTGGGTCTCTGTGTGTCTCACACTGCTCTGACCAGCTGTAATGTTTGACTGTTTTCCAATATGTGGGAGTCTGTGTGGAGACATGGGACTCTAGTATGAGCTTCACACTTCCAGTAAAGACCTGTCCACACTCCCTACAGTAACTATGACGATGGCCATAAAAATGACAGTGTTTTAAATCACTCTAGCGAAAAAGGTAGATATCTTGCCTTATTTCTGTCCTGAAGGATTTTTTCCCCTTTTATTTAGCCTGTATGAGGTTAGTTTACACACACACACAGGAAAACACACACACACCAGACCCAAAGGACAGTCCTTGAACCTGTGCCCATTGAGCAGTTTGAGGTTAAGTGCCTTACACAAGTGCACTTAATCCATGGATGTGAGAGAGTGCTTTTCAATTACTACCCACATATTTCCCACCTTTTACCAGTCAGAGATCGAAGGGAGCACCCTGTGGTCACAAAACACGTGAAGAATGTGGGTGCTCATATCGCTACAGGAACTTTAGTTTTCATATCATTATTGTTGGCTGTATATGGGAGAGAGAAAGAGAGATGCGAATGTCTGTTTATCAGGTTCAGACAAAGATAGAGATAGAGAAAGAGTATTTTTACATTGCTGTCATTTGTACTATACTACTGGCAGAATTGATCACATCTGATCAATTCAGATGGTAGAATTGATCACACTGATCACGTCACGCTAATCATGTGAATTGTATGCTACGGTCACGCTAATCAAACAAGTAAAACAATTGAACTGAAATAAATAGAGATAGACACACACACACACACACACACACACACACACACACACACACACACACAAGGCTCATTGCAAAAGCTGACCTAACTAATGACCCTCACTGCTGTCCTCCATGCTGCAGCCACAGGGGTTGAATTGTAAACATGGGTACAGTTTCAGCACTTCCTGTAAAACAAGAGCTGCTGCTGTGATTTGTGGGTGTCAGTGGGCAGTGTGCAGTGGATGTCTGCTGTTTGACTTCTATGGAAGCTTTCCCTAACCTTTAGGGAATCTAGGGAGTCATGCCTCTACATTAGTACCAACCCACAGCATTCACTGGGTTGTGTAGACAGAACTGTGTATTGTGCTGGTGTTGTTTTACCTTCAATTTATTTGTTTTTTTATGTTTTGGTGACATAGTACATAAATGGCCATGCCAATAAAGCTATTTGAATTTTGACCATGGGCAGGAGCATTGTGAGTAGAGAGTAATTGTTTGCATGGCTGTTTCTCACTTTTTGTTTATAGCTGTTGGGAGAGAGGGATGTGAGGCCTCACAGTGTGAGAGGTTAAAATGTGTGTGCTTTCACTTACTCAGTCACTCACTCAATCACTACAGAGATGCAGGGTGTTGTCCACACTACACACACATTCAGACACTTTCAGTTAGAAGGTCTTGGCCACACAGCTGTGTTTCCTAGCTTCTGTGTGCTCTTTTGCTGTACATACAGTACACACACACACACACACACACACACACACACACACACACACACGCACACACACACACACGCACACACACACATACACACACACAGACGCAGAAAGTCTACAGAAAGTCTACTTTCAGAAAGAAAGTTGACAGAAAGTTTCTGTACAGGGACGACCCTCTGTGTGTCAGCGCTATCAGCACTTTTCTTTGGCAGAGAGGTTGGGAGCATCTGCTCATCCTCCCATGTGTCGGCCCTTGAACCAGTAGACCTGTGCACCATCCTCTTCCATACCTGTGAAACCTCAACCATCCCTCTGCCCCCACCCGCCTCTTCCATCCCATAATCACCATACCAACCCATCCCATACCACCAGCCGTCCCATCCTACCCCCATCTCATGTCAATTACTGTCGGCAAGTCATTTCACAGTTATGGGCTCAGAAGGGTATTTACTGCCTCTGGGAAAGACTGGGTCCCTGTGCTACTGTGGCGAGCCAGAGAGACAGAAAGGAGAGAGAGACAGAGAAAGAAAGAAAAAGAGAAGGAGAGTAAAAAAAGATGAAGCACTCTGTCCATCTCCCATAAAACAAATACCGGGCAGGAGAATCCCACATATGGGATAATGCTCTTTCTGTTTTCTCTCTCTCTCTCTCTCTCTCTTACACACACACACACACACACACACACACACACACACCATCCTCATCACCTGGCAGCAGCAGAAGCAAAAGTATTTACTGTCTTCCCCTGTGTGGATGGGATTGGGTGCATGCCGTGTGTCCTTATGCTCCGCTCCCTCTTTGGCTCCAGGCAGAAGGTTGTTTTGCACAGAGGTGTAGAGATGTTCTCATGCCATTGGCGTATGTATGTGTTTGTGTGTGTGTGTGTAGAGGGTATTACTGGAATGGGATTCAATTTGAAGGATGTGACAGGGTGTGAAGACCCTAAAGTTGTGAACACCCTGAAATCTTATGGCCTTGTATGGTATGTGTTTTACTTATTTCTTATAAGTCTACTTATAAGAAATACTTTTTACTTATAAGTCTATAAATATTTTACAGATTTCTCACCAATATCACCAGGTTTGCTGTTGAGGAACAAGTTAGCTTTATTTGTAAGTATCTTTGTTCAGCCAGACAAGAAGAAGACAATGAAATCAGAAAAATCCCTCTTTCTGTTTTTGGTACAGCTCGCTTGTGGTATCAGTGGTCTGCCTCAAAACATGCAAGACTCCAGAAGCAATTTGCCTCTTCCTCTTACAGTACTTATTCTCTTTAACCAATTCAATAAGCAGTTGGTCACACACACACACACACACACACACACAGACAGAGAGAGAGAGAAGAAGAAGCATTTGGCTTCTTCTTCCTCTGTCTCAGGGGTTTTTTTGTCTCCCTCTATCTGTGGTCTGACTCCCCATTACCAAACCAGACACATAAAAGCCCCAGCCGGCCGCCGGTGCCAAAGCTCCACTTATCAGTTTAGCGCTGACAGCCTTTCAGCGCCGTCGTCTCTCGGAGCTTTTCCACGTGCACGGAGAGTGGAGTGGAACTGAGCCTGTAATAGTGGCAAAGGTGAGAGCGCTCCCAGACGGGTTAGCAGAAATAGAGCTGCGGGGATGCGTGAGCCAGCTGGCGAGACAGGGCGATTGTGCCCATCGAGCCATCCAGCTTTTGGCCCGCTGATGTGTGTAACAGATCCTGTGCCAGAGGAGGAGGGAGAGAGAGAGATATGGGTGTGGGTGTGTATGTGTGTGTGTGTTTGTTTGTGTTTGGGGGGATGATGGATGGGTGAGGTGGCGGCCCGTTGTGTATCCTAAGACCTGTGTAAGTGAGTGTGTGTGTGTGTCTCTCTGTGGGTTTTGGATGCGTGTGTGTGTGTGTGTGTGTATGGGTGTGCGTGATATGTTCCCGTGAGAGTAGCTCTTCATGCTACAGTGGCAATCTTCCATAATATGCTTCCATTTACATGCAGGGGATTTTGAGTGTTTTCAGTGTTATCCCTGGGGCCATGGACGAGGAGAAAGTGAAGAGAGTGAGAGAGAGAGAGAGAGAGAGAGAGAGAGAGTTGGAAAAATCCTTTGTCGCTATGATGATGTTGCTGCCTTTTTTTCCCCACTTTATTAAAAGAAAACATTTTGCAGGGAGACACAGGGAAACCAAAGCCCCCTGTTAATGATACTGCCCTCTTCATATGAGTGTCTAGAGATGACAACCAGCTGTGTGTGTGTGTGTCTGTGTGTGTGTGTGTGTGTGTGTGTGTGAGTGTGTGCGCACCCTCCCTGATAGAGTCGAATACTGCTCAGGGTGACATCATTCAGTGGAGGCCTGTCAGCCTGCATCTCGTCGGACAGTGCAGACACATACACACACACACACACCTCTCCCATCCCTGGCACATCGGTCATTCTGGTGACCTTTCACCTCTTCCCACTGCAGCCATCAAGGAAAGAATTTAAGGCTCCCCTGTCCAGGAGAAGACAATAAAACATACTGTGGTGCAGGAATTGGGACTTTGGAGGCCCAAGCTGGCGACGGTCCTATCTTCCATTAGGCCCACAGCTCTCTGGGTGACTGACTGCTGGGAGGTTGTGTGCTGAGGCTTACTGTCTGTCACAGTCTGACTGGGTCTAAATAATCTAATCATCTAACTGCTCTTTTGCCAGCGAATGCTTCACCACACAGGACAGAGAGGTCTAGTAGACCAAAAACAGATGGAGTGAAACCTCTCTTTCTCTTTCACTTTCTATCTCTCTCTCTCTGTCTTTATCTGTCTATCAGTGTTTGCATTGTGAAAGCCATTTTCTGCATGTTCTCAATTTAGTACCAGGGTACGTGTCAGATCATGAAGGGTATGCTGTGATGAGTCTCCATCTCTTTCTTTCCTTGGGCGTAAATTAAGTAGCGGCGAGCAACGACGGGGCCCTGCGAATGACCCCATCAAACTGACAGTTTGCCTCTCAGTCCCTCAAGAGACAAGGGGTGGAGAGTAGTTGGAAAGCCCCCTTCCTACTTTTACAGGATGATATATATATATTAAATCTGATGTAAATCTAAATCTGATTTTCAACTTAACCTAATCTGTCCAAGAAGCTCATTAGTGTACTCAGTGCTCTCCCACAACGAGCTTCACTGCGGTCAAAATAAATTTCACTTGAGGATAGTAACTGCAAAACACAATAGAAGGAGGGTTGTGCTAAAGACATATTGGGATGAATAGAATGAGTGTTTGAGGGGATGATTGGAGGACAGAAAGATGATTAATGCCCCAGTTCCTGTGCCACAGCCCAGATAATGAGAGAACTGGGCCTATTTCCATTGCTGGGGTATGGAGTGGGGTATGGAGGAGTGGACTGGAGATTCCATGGGGTAGATCTCAGGGTGGGCAAAAAGGTATTAAAACAGCCTATCCTATCTGAAGCTGACAATACCTCACAGCTGGCTTGTGTTACTAGGGGTAAAATGAGATTAATGGTAGTGGTTGCAGGGGGGACGGTGTTAAATGCACTGGAGGGGAGTCTCCACCTGAGGCTTCTGGGCCTCTCCACTCCCCACGTTCCCTCTCATCTCCTCTTCTCCACCTCTCTCTCCCAGCCTGCCGTTTTCCATTAAATTATGTACATTTGCAAGGATATGAAGGGTCATTACAGCTTCACAGGTCTGTGGGAGTGTATGGGTCGGATTGTGCGTGCATGTGTGTACAGATGTACAGTAGGCCTAAGCATGCATGAACATGTGTGTGTACTGTATGTCCTAGTGGATAAATATAAGGTATTTTCCCACGTGGGGTTGTGTCTCTCTCTCTCTCTCTGTCTATCTGTCTGTCTCTCTCTCATTGTATCTGCATTGGTTCTTCCAACCCCTCCAGCTTAAGTTCTCAAAGGGATCATAGTCAAGTCCTGGATTGGTTCCAGACTGAACCTGGGAACTTACCATTACCCTGCCGCCGAGGGGCTTGAAGCATTATTGTGTACAGAGGAGAATGTTTTTGACAGACTTAGCAATGATTATTAAGCACCTCTTTCATGTTGACCTGGAGAGAGAGAGAGAGAGAGAAGAGGGGGAAGTGCGACTCCTTTTCAAAGTGGTGCAACGCCCTTTTTTTTGGCACCCCTCTCTGACGGCAGTTAATCTCGATTCAGTCCTCCGTTGCGTATTTACATTCCACATCCGATTGAAACACCTCTCGGGTTTCACAGCTGAGGTGTTCGGGTGGATCTGCGCTGATGTGTGTGTCAGACTGTACACTCTAATGGTGTCACCTCACAGAAAAAAACAAACACGACCTTGACTCTAATGTTACCATCTGCAGTATGGCGGCACACACTATGTCTCACCCCACACCACTGACCTGGTCCAATAAATGCCAGGCTGCCTTCCGCTCACTAGCTCGCTCGCTTCCACAACATGCCTTAGAGTTGTCCGTCTTGAGTTACTAAATGCGAAGTCAAGGATGAACACGCCACCCACGTGCCTGAATTCATTAAGTGAAGGGGCCTTCAAGCAGCTGTGAGTGTACAGTAATTAATGTGTGCCTCTCTTCCACAAAGCATGAAAATCTTTAGGAGAGGTCATACGCAGGCCGTATGGCCATATGGTGATCCTCTATAGGCAAGCCTGACATTGAGAGCGAGCCCTAAGAATAATCCCCCTGTGCAATGAGTCCTGCTCTCCAGGGCTCATCGTATGATTGCCTCCGAACAACGAGAGGTTATCAGGGCAAATCACAGGGGCAATTAGGGCACAGATGGGGCATCTGCTGGCATTATCATTCCCCCCTGTAGAGACATCTGTTTATTAGTTCAATTCCACATCATATCTAATTTTGTATATTATCTTCAGTGGTTGGGTCTCCCCATGTATGTGAATATGATGCGGTGTGGGTGCAGACTTCTTCCCAGTGGTTAAGTGGGTTGCTGTGTGTTTCATGGCATCTTGCTGAATTTAGCGCTGGTGAGCTAATCTGTGCAGACAGGTTCTTGCTGCGGGGAGCATACCAGCTCAGTTCAACACCCGCACTGGCCCAGGGGTCCAGCAGCTGACCAGAGCAGGTGTGTGACGATGTATGCGTATGTGCATGTGTGTTTATGTATTTGTTTTTGTTTATGTGCATGTGTGTGTGTGTGCATGTGTGTACCTGTGTGTCTGTATGTGTGTGTATTTGAGAATACTTATGACTGAGAAGGCATGTGTGTGTTTTGTGGCTGTGTGTGCACGGATGAGATCTGTGTGTGCATAAGAGACAGTGTCTGTGATGGAATGTGTATGTTTGTGTGGAAAGCCCAAATATGACCAACACTGCTTGTGTGTGTGTGTGTGTGTGTGTGTATGTGTGCGTGTGTGTGTGTGTTTGCACCCTTAGAGACCAAAAGGACGTGACCGGAGGAAGGCCTCATTTCCTGTAGCAGGTGAGGCGGGTTAAGTCATGCGTGATGGAGCATGTGATTGATGGGCCAAACTCTCACATGGAAGTCACTCTGCTACAACCACCACCCCCCACCTCGAACTCCCTTCCACTCACCCCTAGACCCTCTCCCCTTCTCGTGAGTAGCCTGCTGTCTGACTTGTGATATCACTCGACAGAGACCCCCTTGGTACCCCAACAACTCCTGTCCTGCCCTCTATCTGACACCTCATCCCTTCTCCATAACAGCCAAAGGGGGAAACCAGACGCCACTGCCCAGGGAGGGGTGCCCCACGGTCAGTGTGGATGTGAGAACTAAGCCCCCCTTCCATTTACCCAAACCTCCTCCTCCTCCACCTCCCCACCCCTTCTGGCTCAACCCCGAGGACAGTGTGAAATGCGATTAGGAGGTGTGAAATGAAGGCATATTTCTCCTGCAGAGGGGCAGGCAGGCAAGACAAATCAGGGGCAAGAAGATCAAATGAAAGGACTGGTAACAGTGAAAGACAGGAAACCAAAAGATGAAGAAAAGAAGGGGCTGAGGGACTGGTGTGTGTGTGTGTGTGTATGTGTGTTAGTGTGTGTGTGAAAGAGAGAGAGGGATAGAATGAAACAGAGCATACAGTGGGATGATGATGAACTGCACTCACCAACACTGACCTCTGTCACCTCCACTCCCTCAGGTTCACACAGCCACTTTCACAAGGCTTACCCTCTCATGCACACGGGCCCACTCAGCCCATCTCATGATAAACATACATTCCCATCTCTTCATTTAACAGATGGCTTTGCACCCCATTTTTATGACATAGTTAATGAATTCATTTATTTATGTCATGACCCAATGAACTTGGCGTCTTGCTCAGTTACCAGACACACTACACCAGTGAAGTCAGAGGATAACGCTACATGAACACCAGACCTCAAATGTGTTTATATAGATCAGTTTGCCCTTTAGGTCAGACTGGTTATATAGTTTTGTACAGGACTTATCAAGCTCCATTCACTCAAATTAACAAGCATATTTCAATCAATTCTCATGCTCAGAAACGCCCTAGGTGGTTGATTCAAGTTCAGAACATGATTGTTATTCCTCTGCTTTTACTACAGAGAGGGAAACACAAGCTGCCTAAGATAAAGGAATGGAATGAACTGAAAGTTACTTTCATTCACTACATGTCTGGATGGGAGTGTTGCTTCAGTGTGAGGCTAAACCTGGCCAGCATATTTGACTTAAGATTTTTATTTTTGAATTTATCAGACGGGTTCATCTCATCTCCATTAGCATTATGTGGATGCACCAGGAATGGGATGAATCAAGCACAAGATGTCACTTGCTTTCATTAGCCTGACAGGATTGGTTCAGGTTCCATAAGTCCAGCTGAAGAAGAGACTGGATGGACGAGCTGTGCATAATATGTCACCAATTACAGGACACTTCAACATGATTCCGTTTTCTTGCAATGCGCTCTTCGTCCTTGCCTCCTGGTCTAACAAAAAACAAGGCATTAATCCACTAGAGAAAGCTCCACCTTGTCCCTCTTTGTAGCAGTAAATTAGCCAGGACTTACTGAATAAGTCACACAACAAGTGTCTCATCTGGAATAAAAATGGCTGCCACTCCGCTTTGAAGTGCGGTGAGAAACATGAAACATTTCCATCGTTGTGACTGCCATGACAGCACCGTGTGCCAAGGCTTGATGGGAAAGAGATCCCGCTAATGTGATGGAGTTTATGACGAGGAAGACAAAAAAAGGCTGGCTTTAGATGGGATCAGTTGTTCTTTCCCATTTCTTTCTTCTGTGACCATGTCCATTAACGCAATTTTTCCTAAATTCTCATTTCATACAATGAGGCAGTTGGTTCACTCCAAACAGGCCAAACACATTGTCCGGGTTTGCTAGAAAGGCCTGTTCTCTTTTACCGCTCCTTCCATTGTCAGTAGTCTTGTATTTTCAGTGTGATGGATTGTAGTTTTCTGCTTTGTTTACCTAGAGTGAGTAGAAGACATCCACAAACAGGCGCAATAAGCCTTAGTGCCACATGCAGAAGTCAGAGCAATTGACGGCCTTAGTTGACTGTCTACAACTGCTGCCACAAAGTTTATAGTGAGTTTGTGGTAAGGGATTTGTTTGCTTTAACTGTCTTGTCCTCTTGTGAAAGGCAGGCATTTCCTTTGCCCTGACTGTCTTTTAGGACCACATGTTCTCCACTTGCGTCTAACATCTAACTGCACTCTAGGTATACTGAAGGTGCATGTCTCTTGCAGCGGAACTCATCAGGGGGTCTGCCTTCTGGCAAGTCTTGAACATATTAAAAAGATTTCAGCCAAAAATAAGTTTCAATTCAAAGTGTGGGTTTCATTTTTACTCGCAGTTGTTTTTGAAACAACTGAATATACTGTAGATTGCTTTCTGAAGCCTATCATGCTGTTTTGGTTTATACTGGACCTGACTACATCCCAGATGTGCTTGTATGGTAAAGAATCGCACATTCCTATCATACATTCTTTGGCACCTTTACCTTTTCAGTCCAAACAGCAAGAGAATGAGAGAGAGAGAGAGAGAGAAAGAGAAAGAGAGCAAACATGGAAAAAGAGAGAGCATAACAGAAGATAAGAGGGAATCTGAGCTCTCCACAGCTGGAGGTGGTAGGTGGTGGGAGAGGGGGCCAGGTGTAGAGCGTGCGCCAGGCCAGGCCAAGGGTTGTGTCTGGCTGGATGGAAAAAGAAGCAAAGGACCCCTGGAGATATTTTCCACATAGTGCATCTGAGGACCTTTTCATCCACGCAAGATTCAGTGAGTTCACCAGTTTTGAGATTTGTGAAGTAGGGGTTGTGAGGGGCTAAATAAGGACAGTAAATAAGTACATAATGAGAAACTATTATTGGTGGATGTGAGTGCTGCTGTAGTGGTCTTGAATACTGCCTACAAGGTGAATACAGATGAATAGATCTGACTCACATATATAGTGCTGTGTTGGTCTGAAGGTTTTGGAGAAATCTTCATAGAGAAAGTCCTGTTTTGCACTGCAAACCTGGGGCAAACTGAAAAACAAGCTCACGTTCACATTTCAGCTTTATGGTATTCATTGCCTGAATTTTTCACCAAGGGGGTAGTACATTTGCAAACATAGAATCAGGATAAGTCACAGCTCACTTAGATTCTGCAACTGTAGCCAAGAAATCACAATGAACTATACTATAGTTTGCTTAGAGGAAGAGGAAGAGGACAAGGTAGAATAATTCCTCTCAAACTGATTCCTTTCTTTCTTAGTCATACCACGTTTTCCACTTTTACAGTTTCTTCTCCATAGTTCACACAGTTTAATAATTTCATATCCTGTTTATCAAAAACAAGTCAGTGCCTTGGAGAGAAGCCCTGGTTTGCTGTCATCAAAATGTTTGTGAATGGTTATGTTGTCAGTGTATTGGCTAATGGGGGAAACACAGAATGTGTCTGAGTCAGTGCTCAGATCCCTCTTGTGAATCGCGTGCTGTTTCTTTCTCCCACACAGGGCCAAAGTAACCCTGGTACCGTCATATTGACAAACAACCCCAGTGGGAGCAAGTTTGCCATGCATGGAGGACATGCGAAAGCGAACCAAGCAGCCCATTTAGACGATGACGGAGAAATGATTGCCATTCCTCCAGCAATTAAACACATTGATGAAAGCCATCTGTGAGCTGTTGCACAGGCTGGCTAGCTCTGATGAAACAGTGGGAAAGTTCACTTTTGCCCCAGTTCTCTCTCATGCGCAATAAGTACCTGATCATAGAACAATGTATCAGAGTGTATGCAGTACACGTGTGCTTATGTGATTTTAATGCATAAAGCATGGATGCTGACAGATTTGTAATGGCCAACATAGCAGAAACAGACCACAAAAACAACAACGAAATCAAACAACAACAAAAAAAAATGTCTTGGTGTATCTTCATGTGTGCTGCACGACCCTTGGATGATGTTGAATTCAGCTCACGTTTTTCGTGTGCCTGCGGTCATAGTTTCAGGCTTGCGTCAGTCGTTTTGATGGATCCTCCAAGTTGTTCCCTCGCTGCCATTCTCTCACCACTCCAGTGTGGAGGTCAGGGGAGACAGCTGCCATATTGGCTGCATCTCTGTCCTCTGAGACCCGCTTCTCCACTCTCAGACCGACCGCCTGTCTCTGGTTTGCAGTTCTGAAGAAGACTCTTTCTTTGTCTGTTTGCTTTTTTTTTCTCTCTCTCTCTCTCTCTCCCTCCCTCTCCCAATTTCTCCTTCTTCTCTTTTCCAGTTCTTTCCCCTGCTGTTTTTCATAATCCTATTCAGTCTCTCCCTTCATGCCTTCCCCACCCCCTTTCTCTTGTGGTCTCCATGTTTATCATTTCTCTTATCAGATGAATTTCCAGTTGCCTCTCTCTCTCTCTCTCTCTCTCTCTCTCTCTGTCTCTCTCCCTCTCACTCTCTCCCCTTCCCCCTCCAGGTCTTTCCATGTGAGAATATTTCTGTGACTTCTCACTGTTCTCATGCTCACAGTACAGAGACTATGCAGTTCCAACACTGGGCTCTCCCCTGTTTCAACACCGTGTGCTCTCCCCAGCCATCATCGCCTGAGTCTGCACATCCAGGATGAGCCTCCTGACTGGAGATGCATGGAGGGCCATTCTTGAGAGCATTCCAGCATGGTTGGCGTGGCTTCCATTGTTTCCGTGACATAATCAGTACCATATAGCGTCTGATGTGAGCTCTTGCAAAGCGGGCCCTTTGATATTTTAGTGCCACATTTCACTGGCACCACAATACTGCAGCGATGACAGAAAGACCGTGGGGCCAAGAGAAGAGAGCTCCTTTCACAGGAATGTAAACCACGTTAGTTAATTTTTAGTTCTTTTGGTTTCATTCCTCGCTCTATCTCTCTTTCTCTTACCTTACCTTCCTGAATGGCAATGAGATGATGTGTCTTTTTTGTGTTGGACCTGCAGGGGACTAGGGGCATCAGCATCCTACTAACACGTACATGTCAAAGGTCACCAGTGCCAGGATGCAAGCTGTACAATTGCTAATGGGGATGGCCAGTGAAGCACAAACACATGTTGCCATGTACATGGGGTTATATGTATAGGACTAGCTCGTGGTATGTGTAATATCAGAATAATCACAGTAATATATCACATTCACATGTATGACATATTCACTATGTTATGATCACTGAATCACTATATCATGATGGAGTTGTATATTTTTTCAATATGGTAATATATAGTACCGCATAAAGTCATTGCATGGCATCAAAATAAACCAGAATATGCCTGCATATGAAATCATTGCAGCCTAAAATGGTATTCACATAAGTTGAATGGCTCACAATCTCCCTAATAATCCACAAAGTATCATGACGTTTACTGAGACACTTCAGAGACACTCCAACAGAAGCCCTTAATGTGGAGCTTAGTTTCCAGTAAGCAGCCCTGTGATGATCCCATGCAGGTTGAGTCTGACTGGAGACATGATGTAATACCTGCTGCCGTCAGCTCAGCCTATCCCTTCTGTCACAGCCAATAAGCTGCTGCATGTCAGGCTGATACTCTGACAACATCTTTAAACAGGAATCAGATGCTTACTTTTTCAGCATACTGTTTTCATCTTGTCTGTCATGTTGGACGGCTGCCCTGTAAGAGATAATTGCATGATTGCATGGGAAGACCATATCAAGACTGTGTTGAGAATTGGTTGCCCATGAAGATATATGTTTTACAAGTGTACTAAAGTCTTGGGAACTTTCAGGGTAAACAATCAGTGATTAACTACAGCTGATTTGAGAGCTGAGTTCTGGTCACCATGGGATTCATTTAAGGAAAGTCACACTGCTGATCTTGGTGGTTTTACCATTACACTCAATGGCGTGGCCATCAATATTGTGACAGAAATTAGCCAACAATGCCCTCTGTAAATGAACCCCATAATCTGTTGTTCTACTGAGGTCTATCTTTGGCATCCCCTGCATTGTCAGGTTTATCTCAGGATTGATGTGCCTACTCCTGTGACCCCCAGTAAAACCCCAGCTGAGTCAACAGCCTTATAGGTGGAGTAACTCAGTAAGTCTGAAGAATGTGGGCACAAAAGCTATTTGGTTTCTTTATTTACTACACACATTCAAGATACAACAAAAAAAGACAAAATGTGCAGGACATTATATTTATATTTATTATATCAAGGAGCACTTTTTACTTTATGACAATCAAAACTGAACACTGCCCTTACACACTCCAGAACTTCATGTAATACTGAAATTCTGGTCACGTGTGACCAGGTCAAACATCGCTGATTAGAATGAATATAAACATGGAAGAGTTCTCACATCATCTTTGTGTAAAGTGGCATTGATCCATTGAAATAAACCGATGTGTAGTCACGACTGAACGTTCCCTTTTGCATTCTCTTCTCTTCTCTCAGACTTCTTCTATTCGCCGTCTGTGCACCATATTTCCCTCTGATGCTGCACTCACACAGGCACCAGATGGACACCCACATGACTCTCTCCCTCTCTTCCCGTCCACAGATGGGGATTTTTTTTCACGGCAGGTTAAATGAATCTGTTTCCATTGGTAAGAAGAAGCTCTGGTTACCATCACTATGCCCTGACCCTGCTTGGAGGCTACTGCTGCTGGAGGCTTCAGAGCTCCTGTGCTTCCCCTGGTCAGAAGCATCTTGGCTGCGGGAGACACATAGAGCTGGAA
This sequence comes from Tenualosa thibaudeaui, assembly GCA_027481765.1. Classification (NCBI taxonomy): domain Eukaryota; kingdom Metazoa; phylum Chordata; class Actinopteri; order Clupeiformes; family Clupeidae; genus Tenualosa; species Tenualosa thibaudeaui. The sequence goes on from JAIFZK010000005.1 coordinate 10,055,690, forward strand.
GGAACAGAACGGACATAATCAACAATGTTCCATGTACTGAACTTCAAAGACCTTTACAGATTACCTTCATTTCTATGGATACTATGCAAAACACCTATTACAAGTTACAGGACTATATCCAAAAGTAAGCACCACTGACAGATCCATTGGTTGGTTTGGAACTTTTGGGTTTGCCACAGAGCATATTCTCATACTTTGTAGTCTTCACACACACACACACACACACACACACACACACACACACACACACACACACGCAAAGACACATGCACAATCTTTTTCTTCTCTCTCTCTCTCTCTCTCTCTCTCTCTCACACACACACACACACACACACACACACACACCCTTCTTTCCCTAACACAGATGTCAGTATTCCTTTGTGGGAGCATGCAGGCAGTAGCACATGTTAGACTTCACCTCAAAATTGAAGGTTAATGGTTCTATTCTTATCCACTGGAACACCTTTGCAAGGTGATGGAGGAGATATCTCAGGTGTTGGATTTCAGGTGAAATTCAATAGCACTTGAGAGCACCTTCCTGTTTAACATGAAGCTCTTGGTTAGGACGTCTGGTATGGATTCCTTGAAAGACTCGCAAGGGGCCCAACTTTTACAAAATTTGCAAAACATTGTAGAGAGAGATGGACTTGTATGTAAGTCAAAGATCTTAGTTTCTGAAGGATAACACTATCTCTGAGCCATCAGGCCATCTGAAGATTTAGAAGGTGAGGAACAGGCAGGGGGTAATAATTCAGGGGAGCTGTGGTTCACAGATGTCAGCAGGAAAATTTTGGAAAATCCTCTATTACTTTTGAGTGTATTAAGACTTTATAGACCACATAGATTTTCTGTCTATGTCACTGGAGAACTTTGAAGTGTCATGCTTAGGCCTACAGTACAGAATAAATCGGTCATTATAACTCAATTAATGAAATAACCAACAAATTTAAAGCAGCGCAGTTATGCTCCTTAATGTCATTGCTCAATGTCATTTAGTGGAAAGATGGCACAACTGGTGAAAAAAAACAAAAACAAATAAAAGGGTCATAATCCCAAACAGAGTTACACGGTGTAATATCATTTATGTTCCAGGCATGCAATGGCAATATCAGAGGTTTCACTCCCTGTATTGTAAGTCATTGTAGTGGGATGTGTTTCTGGGATCTAATTTGTTCATCAAAAACATCTTAAACTAATTATGGTCTTTTTGTTTTGATGTCATAATCATAAAGATTCACAAAGTGATTTTGTAGTGTACTGGCTAACAATAGTGATAAAGCCAGTGATAAAGTGGTTTGCATTGCAAGACTAAGTTTTTTAGCTAGTGATGAATTGAGCTGGAAGAAGATTCATTTCTCCCTAGTGGGAGAACAGTCACCTTATGACCCCAGTGTTTCCTCAGGAGAGCGAAGGCTGCACGTGGGTGTCCTGTAACAGAGGAGTGCAATAGACAAACAATTGGGGGGCCTGAGGAGATGGGAAGGGGTGAAGAGAAGTATGTGTGTGTGTGTGTGTGTGTGTGTGTGTGGAGGAGGACCAGGAAGTTATTTACTATGGAGAAAAAGAAACAGTTGGTGTGTCCATAAGGGAAATCGGTGGAATTCCTGCCTGCTTTTGGGGACAATGGCTCCAGTTCTGCTGACTTTGCACTGGAACCCCTTCTGCACGCCACAAATATCCACCCTGTTTATTCTGCTTTGTGTGGCAGGGACTTTAAAATATGCAACCATCTCTCTGAAATTTTTGCTCTGTCACTATGACGCCTAAAAAAAATCGCCTACTTCATGGTGTTGGCTTACAGGATGGGACTGTGTTCCCACATCTGAACAAGAACAACAATCCCCCCCAAAATTAAATCTAGTGTCGTGCTTAGATAAGGTATTTGAATGTTTACTTTCAAAAGTGTGATACTGTTTTTTGCTGGTAGCACTGCATTCTTGGTTAGGCCTTGCTGATGCTAATCTGGCCATTCCTTCCAAGCACTTCCACTTGATTATCATCTCCCTACAGTGCTAGTCTGGATTTTATCCCATTGAACTTGTTGTCTCAAGAGGTATTTTAACCTAGCCAAACAGAGTGAGGCATTGTGACTGCAGAGCTAGAATGCCATCAGTCAAGGCAAGTGATCAGTCTTCCAATCTTTTTAAACTTAAACACCTCAAGCAAGCAATCAAATCTCACTACCGAATGTCCAGACCCTCTGTACGAAATGAAAGTACAGAACAAGGGTCTGGTTTTATTTCCAGGCTACTCTGATGCACTAATTCAAATTTTATCGACGAGAGCTTTTATTTTTTAAAATGTCTCTTTTTGTTATTGTTGTAAGTATTATAAGTCAATGATTTATTTGTCTGAAGTGCTATATTGTTCATAGTTCATACAGGATGTGTATAGAGATGTGATAAAAATACTTTTTGAACAAGTACACTGATGTTTGCTGTGAGTAGGAAATGATGCAGTTCCATCACTGGAGGTGTGTTCAGTCTGAGCAGCAGTCTAAGGCAGGTCAATCAGCTCTGTTTGCTTTAACAGGATTGTGCTAATGAGACCAGTATCCGAACAAGCCATCACACACACACACACACACACACACACACACACACACACACACACACACACACACACACACACACACACACACCCACGTCCACAGATGCCTGCCCAGTGTCACATGCCACAGCTGATACCTCTCAGAGTTGCAGTGTTGCTTAAAGGGAGAAATATCACCCATGAGATGGACAAAGCTATACTGTCTGTGTCTGAGCAGGTTCCGTCTGCTGTCGCTTCGCAAGGAATTCTTCCTCCTGGCATTCCTGCTCGGACGACATCCAGGGACAGGCATTGTGGCGCCAGAGCCGGAATCACATGGGCCTGGAAATGACACAGAGGTGCTACACAGACTACCAGCCAGGAAAAGCCACAGTGATGATAGGAGAGAGAAGGCAGGTCTCCAATCACCCATGCTGATTTCCTCTTTTTCTCTCCCTCTCCTTCTCCCCCTCAAAGAGCTGAATACGTGTTTTTTTCACAGCCGCATTTAACCTCTTTATATCTGCAAACAAACACAGACAAATGGGGCTTGATGATGTGCTGTGTTTTTACCCATGTAATTATGTGCTGTATATTTATTCTGATTATTTCAACTCATGAATGACATGGTCATACGTTTCATATTCTTTCTACGCACACGTTTGCATTAAATTTTAAACTGCATTCTATAGCTTTACATTATCATATTTTCATCATCTGTACCTTCTGTGTTCCTCCCAGTATTTCTATCTTTCTCTCATTTTCATCTCTCCCTCTGTCTCTCTCTCTGTCTCCCTGTCTGCCTCGTCTCTTAGCCCCATACTGGGTGGTCTGTCTGACTGACAAGGGCAGAGACAAGGGATGCATTCACATGGATTAAAAGCACAGCTCTGTAATTGTGGCTGTAATATTTTTTTGTTATTGATTCGGGAAGAGACAGAGAGAGACAGAGACTGAGAGAGAGAGAGAGAGAGAGAGAGAGAGAGAGAGATTGAGAGAAAGAGAGAGAGAGCTCTGCTTGCTTTATTAGCCACCCTAAAGTCATTAAGTGTGGGCTGCGATCCAAACCGACAGCCTTCGGGCCCTTGGATGGGTCTGGGGAGGTCGGGTGCCTGGATAACATTGGATGTAACATTCATTTCAGGCACAGCAGCCAAGATGTTTGGATTTGAATGGCTATTAAAAAGGCACTTGGTGTGCAGTTGGCCTAGTGTTGTGTGCTTTATGAAGAAAATGATTTTTTCCTCCTGGTCCGTTGGTTTTTGAAATGATTTTGTTCAAATAATGATTTCTGAGTAAACATAGAGAAGTATTTGTGTAGCTGGGTTTGGAATTGTAAGACACTGCAGTTATTTTTAAATGTTTTAATATTAACAATGCTTGATTTGATCATTTACTGAGCAACTACTTCATATCAACCAAACCTCAATATGTGTGTACGTGTCTCCCCATTTAGCACTTATTCATCCATGAGTTGTGGTAAATAATAATGACTGATGTTTATGATAAACATGTGTGGACGGTTGAAACGATAAAAGAGATTTAAAGTAGTTAAAGTGGCTAAAGTTATGGCTAAATGAATCTAGTGCTGTTTCTTCACTGGGAGGAAAGGAAAGAAACCTTTTTTCCTCTTTGGATTGTTTTTCCTCTCTCTGGGTGTGTTGCTGGAAAAAGACCTCTGTGACTTGGTGTATTGCCATTTGCTCAAGTATAGATTTAGAGGGGCATTGGAAAGCTTGTGCAGATCACATAGTCATTAAAAAGCATAAAAGCTATTAATAAATAGATAAAAAGACAGACACTGTTTAAATAAACACATTGAAAACACATACAACAACAAGTACATTTATCCTGAAATCTAAAAAAAGCTCCTTAGTCTTGTTTGTATTCAGGAGAAGACAATTTTCCTCTCCGTATTGAAGTGTGCTGTCCACCAGATGTCTGTAATCTGTCTCATTATTTTCTTTGGTAAGACCTAGAATCGATGTATCATCTGCAAATTTGAATATCTGACAGTGCCTGTATAGGGAAATACAATCATGAGTGTATAATAATCTTGGGCCAAGGCACCAGCCCTGGGACGTCCCTGTGATAATGGTCAGTGCTGCTGATACCCAGTCCCCCACTCATACCACCTGTGATCTCTCAGTTAGAAAGCTGAGGATCCAGTTGCCAAAACGTGCCAGTTTCTCCACCAGCTTACTTGGCTGAACTACACAACACAGAGTTCTAGTCTAAAACAGTGATTCCCAACTAGAGGTGCGCACGTATAAGTGAGGGGGTACTCATGGTATGACAAAAAGGCTCAGGGGGTACACGACAAAAAAGGTTGGGAAACACTGGTCTAGAAAATGTATTTGGACGTATGTGTTGGGATTGTCAAGGTGCTGTGGGGATGAGGGCAGGGCCAGGGCCACAGCGTTACCTACTGATTTATTTTCCCTGTATGGGATAGGGTCAGTGGATACAGGGATGATATTTTTCATGTCCTGCAGCACCAGTTTCTCCAGACACTTGGACACCGATGGGAGGCTCACGGGCTCACACAGGCTGGGTGGTGTGGTTTCTTAGGGACTGGCATGATTATGGAGCATTTGAACAGCAGCAGGACAGCAGCCTGAACCAGTGAGGTGTTACACATGTCAGTGTTCACATCAGCCAGCTCAGCTGCACATGCTTTCAAGACACTAGGGGACACTCCATCCGGCCCTGTTGCCTTCCAGGGGTTGACCTGCTGCAGTGAACTTAGAACCTGTGGAAAACCTGTGAAGAACCTGTGCCCTTGTTACCTGCAGACTGTTCTCCCCCAAGCCAACCTGGAATAATGTTTGTGTGATGTTCTGCTGGTGAGTATCAAACCAGGCACAGCATTGAGTGTGTGTTTGTGTGTGTGAAAGAGATAGAGTTGGAGTGTGTGTGAGAGAGATAGAGTTGGAGTGTGTGTGAGAGATGGGGAGAACATCCCTCATCAAAAGTACCTCAACCACAATGGCTTTCAAGCCTTGTGACACTGGCATCATACCAGACACTGTGATAACAGACACTAAAATAAAGCTCCTATTATCTCACAGATAAAGCATGCGGAGTAATGGACACCTCTGTGGTTGGTTAATGGCATACTCTGGCAATGAACTCACTGCTGTTGACATTGCAGAGAGGAGAATTGGACTCCCTGGAATGACAATCATGGCAGGTGCCTGTGGACACTGGAAAAGGCCGCTGGAGGACCTGTGTGCTCGGAATGTTTGACCTTCAGTGGGGTGCTAGTGTTTCCATTTCTCTTTCTCGTCTCAGTTAAAATGAACTTTACTGATGTGACAGATTTCTTTCTTTTTTTCATAGCACACAAATATACCCAAAGACAAAGACAGGGCAAACTGGTGATTTAGTGCGTGCGTGTGTGTGTGTGTGTGTGTGTGTGTGTGTGTGTGTGTGTGTGTGTGTGTGTGTGTGTGTGTGCGTGTTTGTATGTATGCGCATATGCTTGCATTTCTGTATGTGTGTGTGTATATGTGTGTGTGCTTACTATGTCTACCCTCTCTACCTCCCTTTCTACTGGCCTCTTATCAGCCGAAGGAAAGCTTGACAGGATCACACCCGGTGCCTAAATGTCCAAACATCCACATCATAGCTTCAGGCCTGGAGTGTCACGCCTCGTTAGCAGGCAGGTATGAATGTTCTCCCCCCTGCTCACAGCCCTGTCCCCCTGCATTAGCATCCAAATCTAACCCCAGGCTTTGGGGCCTGTAGGTCAGGCCACACCTGAGTGATCCTGTCTACATATGTCTGGTCTCCCTCTGGTTATAGACCCGTACAGAACTTTAACTTAGCACGAAGAGCTGTGAGGCTTTTCTAGATCGAAAAAAAATCTCTTTTTCTCTTTTCATGAGTTTATTGGTCTGTGTGATCGACTTGTATAGAGAACTAATGAGGTTGAATGTATCTAAATGTGTCTGAGTGTGGTTTAGGGCCAGTCATGGCAGTCAAGGGGAATCAAAGGGAGGGGTAGGTTTGAGCGTTGCTTGGGTCTTACCCCTGAGCTTGTAAAAAGTGAATAGCTACACCCGGCACGGACTGGCATGCAAAAATGATTAATGCTGCTTAAAGACTTTTATTACACCTGGTGGTGGGTGTTGGTGCCAGGGCGCTCCACATCAAACACACACACACACACACACACACACGTGCACACACACACAGACACACACACACACACACACACAGACACAGATGGACCCTGTGTACACACACTGCTGTGCGTTAACACACAGTTACTCACACTCACAACCCACCCTCCCTCACACACCCACGCACACTCCTATACACTTCATCCATGGACCACCTTGACACTACTTGCATGTACTTTCAGACACGCATGCAGCCCCTCAACACTGCCCCCTCCCCCTCGCCTTCTCCCTCATATTGGTGTGTAATGTTTTGATGGCCCTGGAATGCAGCGTTTGTTTACTCGGCTGATCCACTGGGCTCTCCCACGCCTGTCCCCGGATTCTTAAAGACCCGGCCGATTCCGTCTGGATTGATCCAGTCCGCTGATCTGCGGCGCCGATGCCTTCCAGCTGTTAGCTATCCTGGGGCCCGATGGATCCCAGATGTTCCGGGCGCTCCCTACAGTGGAACCCCAGCTGGTTTGGATGCTTAGAGAAAGAGAGAAGGAGAAAGAGAGAGGAAGAGAGAGAGAGAGGGAGGGAGGAAGAGAGAGAGAGAGAAGGAACCAGGAACGATGCTTTTGGGTGGCAATCGAAGCTCCTGGGTTACAATGTATTTTGGGAGAACGGCAGTCAAGTGTAGAGAATGAATGTTCTCGTCACACAGCATGGGGTCATGGGATGTTTGCCGGCATTGACACAAACCACTACTTTTGCACATACACACACACACACACACACATCCAGATGCACAAAAAGGCATTTGAAGGCCAATGTTTTTGGACAACATTGCTGAGGGTCCCACACCACAGAATTTCAATGACTTCCCACTAAAAGTGTTCACCCCATTCAGTGTGCAAACTGTATCAAATTCACACACATGGACTTCCTTCACATGGACCCGGTCCTCATTCTCCCTCCCAAGACAGGTATCATATAAAGCCCAAACATGTCTGAAATCACTGGTTAACGTGTGTAAGTGCTGTGCGTCTGAGAGAGGTACAGCAAACCCTTGTCAAACCCTTGTGTGTGTGTACCTCTCGGCTGAGGTTGAGTGAATGGTGAGTTCACTTGGACGGCTATTCTTGATTCCTAGAGAACATGCACTGGAACCTGCTTTGGCAAGTCCTTGTTTCCCATCTGCCACTTCTGAGAGGCGGACCGCTCCCTGTTTTTCCTCGTCCTGGTCAAACAGGCAAGGACTCGGCAAGGTCCCTGTGCATGCCGCCTTGGGAAAACATTTCATTAGCTTTTATTGCGATCATCAACCTCCAGCAGCAGAGCCCACCTCCCCACCTTTTCCAACCCCCCACTACCGCCCCCAGAAAACAGTGGTCTGGAGGGCCAGCTGGAGAAGGCTTCAATGGGCCTCACACACACACACACACACACACACACCCACACACACACACACACACACACACAAGCAGCATTACCCCCACCCTGTGCAGTCTCTCCTGAGTGCCCTGTAAAATCTGAGCATGTGCGAGGCAACGTGCGCCCAGCCTACGAGTCTCACTGAGTCTATCAATAACTCAGGCCAGGGCTTTTTTCAAAACAGTGTTACTGGTAACTACTCAAAAATTCTCCCTTTTCCCTGAGTTCATAGAGAGCATTGTGTTTTTGTCAATGGTATACTGGAATTTTTATCTGAAAGGCAACTATTTGGTTAAGCTGAAGTAAAACATTAGATGCCTCGTCTGTGCCAGCAGGGGCAGACAGCTTTTGAGTTCATTGTGAATGTTACTGTCATAAGATAAGATCCATTCCTATGTCTCAATTTGGAGCGAAGAGACGCAATTATGTATTTTGAGGTTTTCAGTGAGTCAAACCCTCTGAAACATCTGATGTGGACTCTGACAGTTGTATTGTCTCTTTTGGTTTCGACTGTTAGTCATTCTGCTCTGTCTCCTCTGTCATCTCTGGCTATTATCTATGGCAGTTTTTTTCTTTACGGCAGCCTTCCTGTCTTCCCTGCCTCCATAACAACCCCAGGAGAGAGAGAGAGAGAGAGAGAGAGAGAGAGAAATATCATATCTGTGCCATAGCCCAGATCACATGGGCCACCATTATGCAATAGCATTACATCAATTGCATCCCCTTCCTGCCCTGTTCTCTGTGTTTATTTCCAAACATTGCCTTCATTACTCCAATGAGAACAAACACACGCTGCATATTCCTCATCTCCAGGGGCTTCCTGCATCCAGCGTCTTTGGCCGGCACCCCAACCACAGGCCTCCCTCGGTCCACAACAATTTTAGCCCTGAAGGAAGATGCTTGCCGCATTCGTGGCGTTTTCAAGTAGTGAGCTTTTCCTTATTACGGAGTCACAGACATCAGGAAGCTATCAAGCCTTCTTTAGTGTTTCTGGAGTGATGCTAAGTGAATTAGCGGGCCTGAGAGGCTGGCTGTGCAGAGTTGAAATAATGAAGTGTTCCTTTAAAAAAATACATCTGGGTGCCTTGTTTTGTTATGGGGCTGTAAACAAGTGGTAGAATATACCCTGTTTTACAGATCAAGGCCTGTGCCAGCAAGGAGGAGAAAGGAAGGATTGTTCTGCGATACGGTGAAGTCCAAATTTCTCTTAGGGTGTTTATGTGACTAGGCAGTCCGCCCTAAAAGCAACACGAAATGGTCATCTATTTCTCCCCTCGCCTGAAGTCTGCTTATGATCTAAACGTTCTAGTGGATGTCAAAAGTACATGGAGGAAAATCTCAAGGGGATGATTTAAATACCTTGATCTTGGGATGGTGAATAGGTTAGGTGGAAAAAAATATGGCAAAACTGTCCCCACCAAAATATGTAACAAGTTGCATGGGGAATAGTTCACTGCACTCCTTACATGTTTTTTCCCATTTCGTTTTCTCAGCGCTTCTCTGCCTGCTTCCCTGTCTTGTGCGAATGACAGCATGTTTGTTTGTTTTACAGAACTGAAATAGATACTTGAACCAGGGGAAGAAAATGTTGAACACCCAATAACTGAAAATGTAGAATGTAGAATGTCAATAACTTCACTTTAACCATAAAAAAATAACAGTAACAAAACAAAACATTTTATTTGGTTTCCTGCATTAGCTTTGTGATTTTGTTGTGACCCCAATAAGCCCACTAAGGAAAAGAAATGCTACATTAATATCTATAATTGAGTTTGGTTCACAGCAAGCCTCTTACATACCTCACTTCCATTACAGTACAACAGGGGCTTTGCTGGGGTTGAGTTCAACATCAGTCCACATGGGTAATTGGCTTCTGATTCGGACACTAATAGATAGCAAGGCAAAGGAGTCATATATAAACAGAGTCTTTTATGCAGAATGGGAATTATATGAGCCACATTACAAAGGCCTTAAACCACAGTTCTCGGTCATATCTCTAAATCACTTTGTGAACATCAGTAGCTTATTATTGGCAATAAGTACAGCCTGTCATCAACATGTGTTTGTACTGCAATGAAGTTTAATAGTCCACTGTTGGAAAAGGGAATGCTGTGTTGCAGTAACAAGACCTCTGCAGTAAGCCTCTTGAGGAATACAAAATATGACAATATTTGCAAGTGATTTTTGTTGTTTTATACCTTGCATGCTGAAGAAAACGAGCAAGTTCCAAGCAAGATGCATTCTTGAGAGGTAGGGGGTTTTAGAAAAGGGTTCAAAAACATAAAGGTTCCTTGAAACACGTGGTGCAGTAAGCAGGAGCTGAGAGTGAGCAGGGGCAGTGTTTGAAAGGGCCTATTGTTTCACAGGAAAGTCCCACTAATCAAATGGATTACAGGCAGGTTTGAAAGTACACCAATCTCAAATGGCCATCCACACAAAAACAAACAGACTTCCGCATGCACGGACTGCCTGCCTGCCTGTGTGTGTATGTGTGCGTGTGTGTAAGTATGTTTGTTCAGTATGTACGCAAGGGTGAATGCAATTCAAATGGCCAGAAAATGGAGTATGATTTTTGATTTCAGGTCCAAATGGATTTCTGAAACAGTAATCAGAAGAAATTATAATTAATTTGGCATAAAAATGAAGCGTTTAATAACTTAATGGTTCCACTATTATATGTGTGTGTTCCAGGCAAATGAAGATAAAAAATTATATTACGTTAAGTATACGTTACGTTATACATGGAACTTCCATTTTATTACCTTTAATACACATTACATTCCATGTCTGCAGCGATTTTTTGAGATACACAGAACTATGACAAAAATTATATATTTTATATCTTTTTTATAAATGATTAATTACATATTCATATTCGTTTATAATTTGTTGGCCATGGTGTCATATATGAAGCAACAAATATGTACAAGGACAATAGTATGGTACAAAAGCGTTGATATTTTCAACATCTATAACATGTTCAGGATAACTGAATATGTATAAATAGAGAAGTTCTTTCCTCCTGCCTACTTCATGATTTTCCCATGTATCTTTAGAGTATGTAATATTTCATGTCTTTGATGTCCTGAGAAATATTTTCTTTAACAATAACATTACCCGTGAAGATAACATAACCCCAGTATGGGTACTATAGATCTATGTAGAAGAATCCGGAGCCAGTGCCTTTCCTCTGTAAAATTGCCACCTGTTTTTAAAGCTCAACAGTAGCCTCACAAAGAGACAGCATGCACATGTCACCCAGGGCCTGAGGAAATCACCTACTGCTGTCATGAGAAGGTGGTCAGTGCTCAGCTGTCAGACTTTTATATGAGAGACTTTTATATGAGAGGAACAAAACCTAAGATGCAGCCTAATGGCATAAGAACAGAGGGCTGTTGTTGATATTCTTGTATCTGTTAGTATTTGCCTTAATATTAATTTACCATATGATCTTATGAAGCACTTTGGCAATACTGATGTATTACAGTCATGTTAATTAAAATCGTTTGAAATTGAAAACTGAGCAACAGGGATACAATGTGTGTGTGTGTGTGTGTGTGTGTATGGTGTATGTGTGTATGTGTGTGTATGTGTGTGGGGGTGAGAGAGAGAGAGAGAGAGAGTGAGAGAGATGCTTGATGTGAAAACAAACTGGTGTCATGCATCCCTTGCACAGCCATAGAGTTCAGGGAAACCCTAAACGAGTCCACCCACCAAGCTGGCCCAGGATTTTCCACTCCAGTGAACTTGGCCCTTTTTCCACCCAGGCCCTGCCACTTTTATGCACCTCACAGAAGGGTCAGAGAGTGTGTGCCATATTTCATACTCCCACTCCAACACTTTCAGACATTCTCTGCCAATTAGAATATGTCTGTTGTCCGATCCAGATACTGAGGCCAACTCAAGGGTATGCACATGGCCAAGGCCATGCATGCCATGCCAGGTATGTTCCAGTTCACAACCAACAGCCTTCATTATTTCACCTGTAGGGAGTATGAAGCTGCAGTTTCAGAAAGCCCTTTTCAAAAACGTAATCACTAAGTCAGAACAGAAATGTCAATCCTGATTGTTGTTGCGCTGATGATGTTCTTGTTGTCGTTGTTGTTGCTGCCATCTTTTCCATGGTTGCTGCTAGATTTGGTGCTGGTGGAAAGGGAGGTGAGTGGGAGAGAAGCTTATCTCAGTCTGCTCTCATTGTCCTGGGCTACCACACTTCCAGGCGCAGGACTGCCCACCAGCGACCCCGGGCCAACATCCATAGGCTGGACCAGGGATAGATGGGCCTCCTTTGCACTGGAAGCATAACAGACAATCTGAATTCAGTTTTGAGGTTCTGCTTTAAATCCTTACGCTGCTGCCAAAGGGATGAATGTTGGAACACCAAGAGAACTTCGTTGACTTGTCCAACCACTCCCACACCATTCGACCTCAGAATGGGCGGCCTTTGCTGAGATGATAATTTATACAGTTCACAGTTACTGTCCAGTCATTTGACAGTGCATGCCTTTTCATATGAATAAGGCAGAATATTCTCCAAACTTTCTCAAACTTTGTATGTCTCACACATGTATCCCCCCTGGGATGGACTAAAATGCTTTATAACATTACGTTTTGTTCTAAATAGATGTTTTATAACAAATAAAAAACACATCCAGTAAATGAGCATGTTGTTCTGTCTGTCCTCTGCAAGCCATCCCCATGTTATCATTACATAGAGTCCCTTGTTTGTGTATTGTTATTTGTTTTGATCGCAAGGGGCAAACCCTTGCTTTTAATGTGTCTGTAGTCTTCATGTAGCCTCCTGGCTTGGGCTTTGACTAATTGCCTAACTCTGTTGTACTGTAGGGGAGAGGGAGAAAGAAAGAGACAGAGAGTGTGTGTGTGTGTGTGTGTGTGAGAGAGAGAGAGAGAGAGAGAGAGAGAGGGTCTTCTAATCTGGAAAATGTGTCTCATTCTCTCAGTCCAGATGTCTTTAATGATGGGGCCGAACCATTTCCAAAACCCGAGGAGAGGGGCTGGCGTCTCTCGGCCTGGGTGTATTCCTGCCGGGCTCTTGTGATGGCATTCACAAGAGCCACTTGGCTGTGCACTCTCGCCATGACGGCCCCGTCCTCATCCCCTTACCCCCGGGTTCCATCATCCCTATCACAGATTTCTGCATTTTGATACAAATGCACAATCGTCAGCGTGAAATTGTGAAACATGTCAGGTCCTCTTTTCCCCAGATGGATGCAAACTGGGCTGGGGAGGGTTGTCTGGCAGGGTCATCCACCAGTGACAACCAATCAGAAGTCTGATACCAGAAAGATATTTTGGCTCCTATTTAACATAATTTGCCATGACATGAATAAATTGTTGGCACAAGGTTTGATCTGAAGTCAAAAATTGCAGCGTCGTAAATAAACATGCTTTCAGGCAGTATTTCCAACAAAGAGTGACAATGCCTTTCCAAGAAAAACTAACTTCTGGTTTAAAAAATTAAAAAGAAAAAAGTCATCACTCACATCACCATCATGCTGTCTCTATGATCCATCAACTTCTCAAGTTTTAGAGACATTTGTTTTATGAGGTGTCATAAACATACCACAAAAAAGGCTTCACTAAAGAATCATGTGATTTATCATTTATTCAGAAAGCTGGTTCTGGCTAGAACACGATCAGAAATAGGGTTCCCTATGATGCTGAACAAAGACTGCAAAGTCACTTGTCAGTCGTCACCAGCTCCTTCAAGGCTATCCCACTACAGGACTGTTGATTTGGGCCAAAAACCCACTGTCCACCTTTTATGAATCCATATTTGTAGAAGTGTAGTGGTTTGTTGAGAAATGGACTTCACTGACCTTCATCTGGCATGGATCTGTCCAGGATCTGACTGGGATATGGCCTAATTGAGAATTGTTTAACATCAGGGGATCACATGATGGACTATACTCTTAGAGAGAAAGAAAGTCCTAGGAGGTTCTGGTTCATCAAAGATGCCCCAGTTGAGACGAGGGCTTTTGGGGGTGAGCCAGAACCACCTTTGGTAATCTTCCAGGGATCCTGTAAATCGTGCAAAACCCACAGCTGCAGCTCTCAAAAGCGATGGCATTGTTTAACAGGGTCTGTGTGCCCATCCTAATGAAATCTGACCCACCCCATTCTATAACGTGGCCAGATTGGGCCGTTCTCACCAGATTGAAGCATCTCATTTGTGGCTCCTCAACGATTCCCTGAAGAAGAATTAAACAGATATATTTTCATATTGGCTGAGGATTTGAGTTCTGTGTGCTTAGACGTCATGCTATTTTGATAGCAGCAGAAATCTCCCAGGAGCCAGAGCAATCCTCATGATGACTAGCCAAGATCATGGCTGATCACTGTAGCAAAACAGAAGATCTATAAAAGAATAAGCCGTAAAGGGAAGCATGGAATGCGACATATGGTGTATAGGATTTTACACAACATGGTTTCCTTGTGGATTTGCGTGGTTGGCTTTACAACACATTGGACCTCTACGGTTGCCTTGAGATCTCTGAAGACATGCTATGTAACCAGCACTCTCAGAGAGATGTTCTAGCTTTCTCTCACTCACACATTCACACTTCAAATAGCTTTACTGATGATTTGCATGCATCCTTTACTTACAGTAAATATACATGGAAACAAACAAACAAGAAAAAAACAGCACTTCATTAATAAATGGGCTATGGGCTAATAAATGGGTGATTTTTTATTACATGTGTGCTACTCAGTACTCTCTCTCTCTCTCTCTGTCTGTCTGTCTCTGTGTGTCTTAATGTCCTGCAGAGAAAGAGAAACCGAGAAAACAATGGCACAGTAACAAGAGCTGGGACAGCTCCATATGCATTCATGCCTGCAGTGTTCCACTGAAATGAATGGATCCTCTGCAGGTTTACAGCCACAATTACACAACTCCGTAACCAGGTTTGCCAGCAGCCAGTTTGCCAGTGTCACTGTGTGCTGCCAGAGTTGGTTGCTCCTCTGCCCTTCCATCTTACTCTTTACTGGCTGGCAGGCCGAGTAAGGCCCCGTTGGTTTGGGGCCACTGGCCAGGCTCATTGGGGGCCCCTGGATCACATGAAGTGCTATAATGGAGGCCCCTGCTAGACAAACAGGCTCCTTCCTTTGTTAGTTGAGCAAGGCCCTAAAAAGGGCGAGGCTAACGGACAGGCTCTGAATGTAGAAGCCCGGCGCGAACAGTAAACACTATTAGAATGCCACCAAGGGAATGACAAACAAAAGCAAACCCCTAAAATGCTTTAATGAGCACTCTCTCTCTCTTTCACTCACATACTCTTTCTGTATTTCTCTCTGCCTCTCGCTCTCAAGCACAAACACAAACCCTTCTACCCCTCTCTTTCACTCTCTCTCTCTCTCTCACACACACACACACACATATACACTCTTTCTTTCTTTCTTTCTTTCTTTCTCTCTCTCTCTCTAAAAGACTCCCTCTCTTTGTTTTTCTCTCTAGTTGTTAGCTCTCTCATTTCATCCTCCAGCTCAGCTGCCAATTACCTCTGTGTATCCATTTCTCTGTTGCTTGTTTGTTTATTTGTCTTCCTTTGTTGTTTCCTGTTGATTGTATATTATGTTGAGGCCATCTTCTGCTCCTAACTTCAGCTAATCTTCTGTCAGTAACCACTGTTGTTGTTCTCTGGGATGCTATAGACAAGCATCAACAAGCAAAGACTTTGCAAATGAAACCTGTCCCAGTCTCTTTTTTCAACCCGGTGTTGTGTTGAACTTCTATCCTCTCTTGTAGTTCTTTTCTTTTGTCCTGGCTTGCCCCTTTCTGCTCCCCTCCCAACACACACACACACAAACACACACACACACACACACTCACCATCCCTTCATCAGTGTGTGGCTTGAGCGGGTCTGTTTCCACTCACCCAAGAACGGCAGCTGTGGTGATGTCCGCTAATCCCTTTGGGCTGGCACTGCCAGCTGCCTCCTCCAGTCAGCCAAGAACAAGACTGGCATGTTGGCAAAATGTGTACCGACTCACTGCCACCCCCCCATCTTCAGTCAGCCCAAAGTCTCTCTCTGTCTCTCGGGCGAATGCATAGCAAGCCACTGTGGATCTTCTCGGAAGCCATAGGTCATAGGTCAAAGGCTACTTCTACATGCTTGCACTGGGCTGTGTACACTCAGCAGTTCTTACCAGTCCTCGCCACACTTGTGAGAAAAGATTATTGTAGTTTATTTACACTCAAATTACCCCAAGGACTGAGGGGCTAAACAGCTGGGATCCGTGATAAACCCTCCCAACACACACACACACACACACACACACACACACACACACACACACAAACACTCGCCTGACAACACAGCCTTGGTCTTACTCACTATTCATCAGATGAAGGATTGTTGCCACACCAGAGGTTCCGTACAGTGTAAATTCCTCTCAGAGGGTGAAGCCTGCCAGCGCCTCAATAGATCTGAATTATCACCTAATACAGAGGAGCCTAATCCCCCTGTAATGAAGTTAGCTTGAACTCAAATCTCTGGCCCAGAACTCTCTCTCCCATTAAAACACACCAGTGTATAAACTTTCACCACCAAGCGTTTAAGACTCCAATCCAAGTTTTAATTAGATAAGCTTGGGCAGTTTATTTTTTCTCTTTATTAGAAAAAAAACAGCAATTTTCTCTTTTTCTTCTCTTCCCTTTCTTAATACAGTGTTTTTCCACAGTGTCCACAGCTATCTGATGAGAATTGTCCCGATGTTTCCTCTCCTTTTAACTTTCGGCTTCACGTTAGTTCCAGCTTGGTAGATTTTGTCTTGTCGGCATTCCTAATTGGCGTCTTTGGCAGCACTTTGACAGCACTGGTCCCCTCCTGGGTGAATCAACCACTCAGTTGCGTTTGTCACTTGACAAACTTTGCCAAGCCGAAGAGCTGGAAGCAAACTGTAGTTTTTCCATCCTTTTACTTTCTGCTTCTTTTCTTTTTCTTTGTTCTTCTCTTTTTTTTAAGTAAAACCATACTTGGCTAATTCGATGAAAAAACAGTTCCAGTGGTGAGAATGTGGGATTTCAAATCAACTCTTCCTATTACCAGAGGAAACAGTGAAATGTCTTATTTCCCAGTGCATTCCCACAGAGTGGCCTAACATAGACATTTATAGCAATGATTGGGTTTGGAGTTTACTGCAGAGAGAGCACTGGATCGCAACAAGTAGGATCTGGGTTTCATGAATGGTGCACAATGAATAGATATGAGGAGCCCTTCTTGTCAATGTGTGTGTGTGTGGGGGGGGGGATTTGGGAGTGAGTGAGTGTGTACATTTGTTTACACACAAAACTTTATCACATTTTGCATTCTGTCTTGTGACTGCTTCCTCTCAAACTCACTCATTTTCACATATGGCTGTCAGAGTTTGATGAAGATTCTTCCCCACACACTCTACTCTGTGCTATGATGAAAATGACAGGCTACAGAGAGTAGCCCTATGATGTTGATGTTAGAGGAGGTACAATATATGTGTGTGTGTGTGTGTTTGGAGGTGGGGGGTTGAAGAGAATGACTCGCTCCTGAAACATCTGCTAATGATTTTGCAGATGTGAGTGAGCAGAGGGGAAAGTTTGTGTGTGTGTGTGTGTGTGTGTGTGTGTGTGTATGTGTGTGTGTGTCGGAGCTGAGGGGGGGTGGTTCTCTGTAACAACAGGAGCAGCATTGTGTTGTGACTAATTTGTGCACTATGTTCTGCTTGTGTTTCGGTCCTTAGGGGTCTGTTAGGGTGTGTTTTGAGATGGGGTGCTGGTGTGCATGTGTTTGTGTTTGTGTGTGTGTGTGTGTGTGGTAGTTCTATATTATTCCAACTGTTATTGTAGCCTTTGCCCTCTCATAAACACCAACATTTTTTGTGTGGTCCTACAGAGAGGTCATCAGTGATTTGGACATCAGTATGTCCGCGTAAACCACTGGCCACCAAAGATGCACATGGCTATTCAACCTGTTAAATGACAGGAAGTAAATTTGAACTCATTCATAGTTTCTGTCTGCCTTTGTCCTTTCAAAGGAACACTCAACCAAGACCTGCAAAGCAGAAAGGAATAGAGAGATTTATAGAATAGGGTGCATTGATGCATATCAGCAGTTCAGAAAGGGACGTTGGCTCAGCTCACAGAGGGGTCCATGTAAGTGTGTGTGTGTGTGTGTGTGTGTGTGTGTGTGTCCATGTGTGCGTGTGAATTGAGAGTGTGTGTGCATGTTTATAAACGAGAAAGACAATGAGTGTATGTGCACATGTGCAAGTGTGTGTGTGTGTGTGTGTGTGTGAGAGAGAGAGAGAGAGAGAAAGAGAGAGTGAGAGTGTGTGTTTATGATCAAGCCTGTGGGAGGGCAGCCTGTGTGTATGGCAGTACGTCGAGCATCAGTGCCTCCTCTATCTCCAGCTTGCTCTCATCTCCACCCCTACCCCTGATGACCCCTGCTCCGCCTCTCTTTCCCACCATCGCTACATCCGCTCGGGTCAAAGGCCCATTGTGTGTCTGTGCGCTGGTCCGGTCTGCTCTGGGTCTGCATTCTGGTGCGTTGTATTGCGTTGCGTCTGGGAGGGTTGGCAAGGTCACTGTCTTGCTTCGCTGGATCTTCCCAAGCCATTCAGGACTCTCTTGGCCGAACATCTTGTCTGATATTTTCTTAATTTTTTTTTACCTTCGTCATGGGTCCATCATTGTCGGTGGCCATGAATTTGTAGATGTAGTGTGCGTGAGTGTGTGTGTGTGTTTTGTGCATGTGAGTGTGCATGCACATGTGAGTGCGCGTTTGTGTGTGTAAACTGTAATGTCAATGTGTGTGTGTGTGTGTGTGTGTATGTTTGTGGCTGTAAGTTTGTGTGAGTGTGTGTGTGTGTGTTTGTGACCCTGTCTGCATGTTTGAGTGTGTTTGTGTGTGTATGTGTGGGTGAGTGTGATTACTGGGATTCCTCTTTTAACTGCTCCCTTTTTGCTCATCGCTCAGCACGAGGGCTGTTTTCGTTCCGCGGTCGAGTCAAGCAGGCGTTACGGGAGGAGGCTTTATCCCCCCATCAACTCAAGGTGAAGACCCACAGTACTCCCTGCGTTCTCAGCACAGCATGTGAAATGACTTTGAGTCTTCGCTTTGATATCATCAATCCCAGTCAAGTCTCTCTTCCCAAAGAAATCATTCCAGCTTCACAGCGACCTGCTTTGGCCTTCAGGAAACAGCATTCCAGCTGAACACTTTTGCTTGGAGGCAAAGGGAGGGAAATTCGAGGGAGTTCAACCAAATATTGTCAATTATTATCTTTTATTGGCAAGTACTGGCTGAGATTATTTTCCAGTATTAACATTTATTTCTGAGTTAGGGCTTAGAGCAATAGGAGAGCCTTTGTTCGTCAGGGTCCAAGCTTTGTACTATCAATAACACACACACAGACATGGGCACTTCTGACCACACACACACATTTACATACCCACATACACAAACTCACACACACACACAGTAATGAATGTTTTCCAGGACCACTTTCGGCTGTCCAGAGTAAATGTTGTCAAAGACTTTGCACTCGGTTGAAAAATATTTCACAATTATGCCTGCTTTAGAATTTTGTTTCTCTTCCTCCATGTAAAATTGAGTGTTTGCTTGCATGCATACCTGTGTGTGTGTGTGTGTGTGTGTGTGTGTGTGTGTGTGTGTGTGTGTGTGTATGTGTGCGCGTGTGTGTGAGCATAGGATTTTGTGTGTGTGTGTGTGTGTGAGAGAGAGAGAGAGAGAGAGGGCATAGGATTGTGTGTTTGTGTGTGTGTGTGTGAGAGAGTGTGTGTGTCTGTGAGTGTGTGCTTGCATGTGTGTGTGGATAAAATGTGTGTGCTTTCCTTGCATGTCAGCAAACTCTTGTGGGCACAGGTGCACTGCACACAACAAACACCTCATCCAGCAGCAGGCCTGAAAAGTGAAAACATTCGCTTTGATGCTCCTAATGCCCAAATTACTGCTGTCACCTGTTCAGTGAGAGTAATTGCCCCGCTGGGTTCGAGGAGGCTGTGTGTGGATTTGAGTTAACTGCCTCAGAGCCTGCCACACTGGGTCATTAACAGAGAAAGTCTTTAAAATGAGAGAGAGAGAGTATGTGTGTGTGTGTGTGTGAGAGAGAGAGAGAGAGAGAGAGAGAGAGAGAGAGAGAACAGTACCACAGGCCAGCACATGTCTGGTGGCTGGTTTTGTGTTCAACAGTGCTACTATTCTGGAATAACTCAGAACCTCGGAGGCCTCCATTTGCAGTTCCTGCTTCTGTGTCATTCTCTGCAGATCAGATGGACAGGAAATGGATGTGAATGGTTCTGAATATTTTGAGCCACTGTAAAAATCTTCTCACTTGACCCTTCCCCTCCACCTGAGCCACCTTACACAAACACGACTACAAACTTTGTGTCCCATTGCCCCCCTGTTTATATTAGCAGGTAACCCAGCTAACTACACACACCCTACACGCACCCCCCCCCCCCCCCCCCCACACACACACACACTATACTAATCTACCCTTCAATGTCTGCTCCCCTGCATACAGTAGTGCCTGGATCACCTCACGTCTGGAGCAGAATTATTGTCTCCTTGTTTGCCAGTCTCAGCCCCCTCGTCTCCCCACCTTCCCTGCTTGATCCCTTCTTAATGACCCTAATTCCGCTGGCCATCTCAATGCTGCGGTTCCCATGTGTGCTTCGCATGGTGGGAGCCCTTTTTAATTGCTGTTTCAGAGCGGAGAAAACCATATGTAACAATTAAGGTCCTGCTGGGCTGCATTTGAAATCGATGGAGGGGGTTTCAGGGGGACAAGGGATGTATGTATATGTGTATGTGTATATATGTGTGTGTGTGTGTGTGTGTATATGTGTGTATATGTGTTTGAGTGTGTGTATGTGTGTGTTTATATGTGTTTGTGTGTGTGTGTGTGTGTGTGTGTATATGTGTATATGTGTTTGAGTGTGTGTGTGTGTGTGTGTGTGTGTGTGTGTGTGTGTGTGTGTGTGTGTGTGTGTGTGTGTTTGAGTGTGTGTGTGTGTGTGTGTGTGTGTGTGTGTGTGTGTATATGTGTATATGTGTTTGAGTGTGTGTGTGTGTGTGTGTATATGTGTATATGTGCTTGAGTGTATGTGTTTGTGTTGTGCTGCACTGCTTTTACTTTTTTTTTGTTTATAATAAGGATTGGATTTTATGGGGTTTTACAGACTAGCCCTGTGGCTTTTCGAGGCATGGGAGAGTCGAGCCAAGCAGAGCCCCATATAGTAGAGTACGGCTGTGCCAACTGACAGCTCTCATTGTTTAAATAAGACCCAAAAGTGGCACACACATAGCATGGAACTCAGAAAGAGGAAGCATAACACACCCTGGGTAATGTGTATTAAATGACAGTGTGTTTTTGCCATGTCTATAACGATATTGTGTCCGCTGTGAGTTTGGTGACTGCGACTCCCTGGTTATTTGACTCGAACGACGGTGGCTTTGATTGCTGCCTTTGGTCCGACACGAAAAACCCATTCATTTTGGACAAACTTTCAACTCAAAAAAGGCTAATTATGTCATAGCTGCATTGAACATCCTCCCAGCTTGGTGCTCTCTCTCTTTCTCTCTCGCTCTCGTTCCTCTTTTCTCTCCATCTTTTTGTTTGTTTGTCTCCTGCCAGCCTGTGGCCAGTGATGTAGGGGTTTAGCATTCCTTTGGCTGCAGGCAGTGCCTTGCATGTGGCTCTCTGACCAACTGACTGACTTTTTTTTCCAATTTAATTGCTTGCCGCAGATATGACAAATGACGCCACATGCGGTGAGGAAAGAGGAAAAAAAACAGGCAAATAAGATTTATGAGTCCAGCCGGAATAGCATTCCCCTATTTATAGATGGGCTTTCTTACTTCACTATGCCCCACTGGTGTATGTGTGTGTGTGTGTGTGTGTGTGTGTGTGTGTGTGTGTGTGTGTGTGTTTGGCTGGTGGCTAATGCTGGCCCTCATGGTCATTACCTCTGTGTTTAACCTGTCAGTCTGTCACTGCTGCACATGAGAGTGTGTGTGTGTGTGTGTGTGTCTGTGTTTGTGTAGGGTACATTTGTGTGGTTTCGGTCCTTTGAGTATAACAGAAAGTTTTGGGGAAAAGAATGAAAACCTGTGTATGATGTATGTGGCTGTCCATGAGAGAAACAGACATGACACTGTGAATAAATGCATGCATGTGTGTGTGTGTGTGTGTGTGTAGCAAGGGGAGGAGGGCGTTTGTGAGGCATATCAATGCTTAAAGACAGATGCAATGCATATGGAAGCCAACGTTCTTGGGCCAGTTTAGTTTGGAACCATAATTATGTGGTGGTCACCACAGAACCATTTACTGGACCATAGCCCTGAGTGGACTAGGTCACTCTTTCACTTCATTGAGACATGCAGCAATAGCTGTGCATCCAAGGCCAGTCTTGAGACATACTCAGTCTCTCTCTCTTTCGCTCTCTCACACACACACAAACAGACACACACGCAAACAGACATGCACACACAAACAGACACACACACAAACAGACACACACACACAAACAGACACACACACAAACAGATACACACACACTGCCACAGACCCTTTGCACTGCATCCATAATGAGCTCCTTCTCCCTCACTGGAAACCCACACAAAGCAAGAGTTGTGGATGCGGTGCTTAAATATGCAGCAATGTTAATGGCTGAAAGAACATACTAACCCCCCCCCCCCCCCTAACCAACATCAGTGCTCTGATTGAGGAACTCCCACTGACTGACGACTCACTCCAGAAGAAGTCACAGTCCTTTCCATGTGGGCTTTGGTCTGAAAATGTCCAAATGTGGGCAAGAAGACAAGAGAAAGTGAGTGAGATAGATTGGGGTCATGAAATGGCCAAAGGTGATTACCTAGAAAAAAGTGTTAACAGCATGGACAGTGCCACGTTTAGACAAGGTGAAGATCACTAAGGGTTATAAGTAATGAGGCCTCTTAGGCGTTGACCCATTCCTAACTGGCCTGACCTGTGTAGGACTCAACCTGACTGTGTGTGTTTAATGTTTGGAAGGAGATGATCTATGGGAGAAATTTTTGAACAATTTGTGCTGTGGAGAGGACTGAACCTAGGACCTTATATGTCCAGATGTGGACTTGATAAGCTCGGCTGTGTTGGTGAGATGCTACACCCTGACTTGACTACCTGACTATGATAAACTGTAAACTGTGAGCAAAGCTACATGTGGTTTATAGTACCTGTAATATTTGTAGCACTTGTCATTAAAGTACTAATATCTAAGACAATTATCATGTGTAATTTGTAACTATATTCTTTTTTATTTTTGTAAAAATAAACAAACAAAATATGATACTTGATACAAACTATGATACATGGTACTTTAGCGGACCCCCTGCAGTAACTTTAAGGTCTCCCGGCTGACTATCTCTGTTCCAGACTGATACTAGCTCTGTGTCTAATGTTGAGGATGGCCCAGCTGTGTGTGATGGTATTGATGGTCCTAGCTGTTTGTTTATGATTTGACCATTTACATTAGTACTAGTTGTGAAGGCTGGGCAGAGGTGCGTGTGTGTTTGTGTATGTTTATTGATACCCTCTAAGTCCTAACTGTGTGTGTTTGACACCATACACTGGACCTGACCTAGTCCTGCCTTCTTTGAGTGAGCTGCTTTGTGTCTGATATTGTGCTTTTTGTGTGTGTGTGTGTTGATACTGCACCCTGGACGCAGCTGTAAACATTAACTCCTGGTCCCTGGCCTTTCAGTGGGCTGTCCGTGGCCTGTGTGTGTTTGATTCTCCACACTCTGCTCTTTCTGGCTCCTGCTGTCCGTTTGATCGCTGCCCTGACTTCCTGCCTCCGGTCCCTCAGGTTTGCAAGGCTGGCATTCCAGCGAGAGCCCGGCCCCTCAATGTGACCCATATGAGTCAGATCGCTTTACTGCCCCGCACAGCCCAGCACTTCGCTGCTCCGCGCAGGAAATTGAGAAAAACCCTGAGCTCACCGTTTTTTTCTCCCCCCCAATCTACCACCCTCCCTTCCTCCATCCCTCTCTCTAGCTTCCTCTCTCTCTCCCTATCTGTCACTCTTTCTCTCCCTCTCCCTCTCTCTCTTCTTCTCTTCCTCTCTCTCTTTCTCTATCTCTCACTTTCTTTCTCTCGCTCTCGCTCTCGCTCTCGCTCTCGCTCTCGCTCTTTACCTTCCCCTCTTTATCTTCTTCTCTTTCTGTCTCTATCCCTCCTTTCCTCCTTCTCTTTTGATGGAGAATTTATGAGCCCCTCTGCCTCTGACTTTTGACTTTTTTTTAGATTTTCTTTGATTGCATTTTCCTGCTCTTCATCGTTAGTCTTCAGGAGTCGTAAAAATTTGGGAAGAGAGGAATGGGAAGACTTCAGGGTCTTTTTTTCCCTCCTTACTTTCTTTTTTTTTAACCCAGAAGTTTTGAGGAATACTGAAATACCATTGAGGTCCATGAACTGTCATCATAAATTCTCTTTGGTTGTCAGTGGCCTGGAGTTTGCTGCACAGCAGTTGTTGCATCGTGGGACCTGTAGTCTTTTTAAAAATGGCCCATCACGGAGGCATTTAAAAGCACATTTGACTTTTTTTTCCAGGGCTTGCAGTTTACAGGAGCAGGACTCATAAATTTCTTAGACACTCGACTTGGCATCCAAAGGGCTCTTGTGCCAGAACACTGGTGAAGAGAAAACAAAAGTGGTTTAAGATGGCGAGGTGGTGATGGCTCTTCTTTTAGTTGCCAATAAAAGTAGTGAGTCGTGAGGAAGACCCTGTGAGGTGGAGGTCTGTGGAAAATATATGGGTGTGTGTGTGTTTTCTCCAGGGGATAAAACATTAGGCTTGTATTTGGTTAGGAGTGCTGGAGTTTCTCTAAGGCCCTGGAAGACAGGATAAATCCACTCAAAGGCAGGTATCTGCTTAGGCTATTAAGGTCTTCACTGGAAGGCATGGCATGACTAAACTGAAAATCCAAACCAAAACAAACAAAAACACATACAAATAAATGCAAATGGAAGCATGAGCACATACACACACACACAAACACGTAGATAGATAGAGTTACTTTATTGATCCGAAAAGCACACACACACACACACTAAGGTATTTTGAGAAAAAAGGAGTGTTATATTCACTCCTGAATACACAGTAAGTAGCTGTGATGTGGGCATGGTAACTGGCACAGAGGAGCAGGCCGGCTATCTTTAGCCACTGGGCTTTGGCAGAAGGCATCGCTTGGCTGATACCTTGGCGCCAAAATCAGAGCTGTCGGTGTCCAGTTCAGAGGCCACTCAGAGGGTGTGGAGCCTGAATGCCTTTGGCTTTAATGTGTCCAATTCAATTGGGAAATTCCCCCGTTACTGAAATATCTTACAGGCAGTCTAGCATTCAGAATGGGACAAGAGGTTGTAGACCATGGATGTTTATCAGCTTGTGTGTATGTGTGTGTGTGTGTGTTTGTATGTAAGTATGTTGATTTGTTTATCTCTCTCTTTCTTGATTTTCCCCTCTCTCTCTCTCTCTCTCCCTCTGTTTCTCTCCCTCTCACTCTCTCTTTCTGTGTGTGTGTGTGTGTGTGTGTGAATGTGTGTTTGTGTTTGTGTTAAAAGCCACTTTCTCTCCCATTTACCTTCACCTCCCCATCTGGGCCACAGTGTTTAACACAGTGGAATCTTTGTCAGATAGCTTTGCCAACACTTTGGGCCCTTTCTCTCTACCCCTATCCAGTCACTCAGTCACTCAGGCAGTGGTGGTGGGTGCCAGCTGCCCAGGAGCTGCCAAAAGGGAGTGGCGTTTTTAGGGGGCCCTGGGCCCTGGCACTCCTCTCTGTTTTCCAGATTGCATTAGTCGGTCACTGGGCATGGCACTGGGTGGTCAGTCTCCCTCCCCCCCCAAAAAGTGGCTTTGGCTTTGCAGTGCCACCCTGTGCCATGCTGCTGCTGGTCAGAATGCAGAGTGGAAAGAGAAGGTGGCAGTAGGGGAAAGGCAGTGGTCAGTGGAGAAGTTGGAGAAGGGAGGAAAAAAGCTGTGTGTCTGTTATGGTGGTGAGGAAAGCGTGAGATTACAAATAGACTTGGCCTTGGGAAAGGCTGTGGAAAAGAGGCTGAAAACTGAGAAGTGATTGACACATTACTGTAATACAGAGAGAGAGAGAGGGAGGGAGAGAGTGAGGGAAAGAAAGAGGGAGGGATGGGGAGTGTGGAAAAGGGAGAAAGGGTGTCAGCATGAGTAAGGTGTGAAGTTCTGGTGGTTCTGATGAGGTAAGGTGGACCGGTCAGTAGTCAGCCTTCCATTAAGAATGGAATATTGGAACCAACATCGCTGAACACTCCGCAGTCATCCACAAAGTTTCCACAGTCAGATTCCATGTTCGTTTAGGGGTAAATCTGGTGGCGAACTGTTTAGTTCGGAAAAAGCATTCGACCGTTTCACCCGACCCGTGACCCGGGAGTCAGCGCACAACAAAACCATTGTCCATGCCAGAACCTCTTCCAGATTACATCTGATCAGCACTCAACGCCAGTTGGACCAGTGTTTGGGGTTTCTTATGTAATTTGTTTTCTTAAAATGTGCTGATAATGGAGCCGCAGTATGATTTCATTCAGTAAAGCAGAACACTGCACTCTTGCCACCAGAGTGTCCAAGTCCACTGGCGTGAAGTAGAGAGATGGCTGAGTCATTATTGAACTCCCACAGCGCAGTGTGTTAGTGTGTATGTGTGTGTGTGTTTGTGTATTTGTCTTTGGGTGTGTGGGTATGTGCGTATGTGCGAACATTGTGGCTACCATCGACACTGCATCCGCTTAGCAACCACAGTTTGTTTCCTTGGCGTGACATTTTACAAATCCAGAGAGACATACAAGGAGATGAAAGACTATAGCTGGAATGTTTGGTCCAAGGCTTATTACTTAGATTTATTGCTCACGGTATGTTCCTGAACCCTTCTTTGCGTTTTGCTATCGCTGATTGATCTGAATAGGACTCTGTCACACTCAATGAGGTAGTCAAGATACAGTAAAATGACTGGCTTCTGTACCACAGTGCTATTCATGCCGAGCTTTAGACAACTCGGACAACTTGGGCAAGTGGTGTTTCAGATGCTGGCTGAGTTCTGTCCCTGCTGTGGCTCTGATATGGCCCTGAGCCTTGGAACCACCTCCAGGTCTGGAAGATGAGATCTGATCCAACATCTCTGGCTAGTTGGGGAAGGTGAGGTGTGGAGGGACATGATCCTGCAACTCATCTTTAAGTTGCCTAAATAAACACACTTCACACATGAAACAACCGCGAGGAGAGAAGAGAAGCTGTGGAGTCTTGCAAGGTTGCATACTCACATGTCATGTTCTCTGGCCCATATCGAGAAACTAATTAGTCAGAGAGAGGATTTGCACTTAAAACTAAAACTAAAATTACAGACACAGAAACATAACTTGATTGTGCGTGTGTATTTATGTGTGTGTGTGTGAGAGAGGCAGAGAGAGAGAGTATTTATGTAAGAATGTTGTTACAGCTCATGAAAAAAATCATGAGGAGAAATGTTGTATATCACCAAAATAATGAAGCATTTTTCTTTCTTGTTCCTCAGAGATGTATGTATGTATATGTTGAAGGTTAAGGTCAGTACCCCCCCAGCATGTCAACTCATAGCCCAGCGTACTGCTCCCTCTGTGGGGTGGCTGGTCCTTGGGGTCCCCTCCATCAGTTGCAGAGAGAGACCCATGGCAGGACTGCGGCCCTGAAGTCTTTTCAGATGCGGAGCAGACTGGAAGTTCAGTGGAGGAGAGAATCTAAAGAACAGTCATCCCATTCAGGCCAACAAGCAAAGGAAAAGGGGGAGGATGAAGAGAGAGAGAAAAAGAGAGAGAGAGAGAAAACACACAACTCAACTCAGAGATTTGGGATCTGTGCCGGGGCTGTTTTATATTTCTCTTTTTCTCGTCCTCCTCCCCTGTCTCCCTCAGCACTCTGCCTACAATAAAGCATATGGTCAGGTGTGTGTGTGTGTGTATGTGTGTGTGTATTTGTCTATATGTGTGTGGATGGAGAGTAGTCTGCCCACCCCTCAATCTGCACGTTTTTAAGTGTGAATAATACCTGTCAAAGTGCGGCCTGTGATATCAGTCCAGAGCTTTTAAACTGCAGCCCACAAATTTGGAGAGCCGTCAGCTACTGTACAGGCGGGTTGGCTGGCTGTGAGGCAGTGGGAGCTACAGCTGACTAGGGAGGACAGTACATTACTTTCCTCCTGCGCTCTCCAGGCCGTGAGGTAAACAAACTCTTAGTGATTTTTAAACCGTTAAGATGAGAGAAAAGTAAAGGACTCGGGCCTTTGAATGAACACCAGCCCCCAAGCCTGACATTGATTACTCTGTTGTGATGAATTGATGAAGTATGTGTGTGTCTGTGTGTGTGCGTGTGTGTGTGTGTATGTGTGTGTGAGTATGTGCACGTGCTGACGTGTTGGTTGAAGTCAGGAAACCTGTTATTGAAACATACACACACACACTCATACACAAAAGCTAGTGGTGCTGTGGGTTTGCTAGATTGCGTCAATGGCCATGAGCAAAGGTTTTTGCTAGTAAACCTCTTTTAATTGCTCGCCGAGAGCCGTGTTCATAAACATGCCTCTGGGCTGCAAACAAGGGGCTCATTGTAAAAGCCATGTGCATCTCGACACACCTCATAGTCCACCCCACCCCTACCCCCCAAACACCAAGCCCCTACCCCCCAACGCACGCACACACACTCACACACCTCTCACCCTCATCCCGCTACCAGACCGCTACTCTCATGTACCAGTATTTTGTCAAACCCCTCCATCCCCCCCCCCCCCCCCCCACACACACACACACACACACTCACACAAAACTAATAAGTCTGCACTTACTGCACAAGTACAAGCGTAAATGTTTGAGCACGTGTGGTATGGAGGCACGGTGATGATGGAGGGAGCTGGCTAGGGGTAACTAACCTTGGCGCGCACCTTAAGAAAAGTCAGATGTCAGTGGATAGATTGTTGTGCGAGTTGCGTGAATGGGCTTTTATCTGTGGGAGCAGAGAATAAGACAGATGTTCAGCTCTACCTGAGCACTTTAACAGGGGCATAACTAAGAGAAACAAACCTTGGCGTGTGACTTGAGAAAAGTCAGATCTCGACGGATAGATTGTGTGACTCAACCACGTGGGTTTTCAGATGTGTGGGCCGAGAATACTATTAATGTCATGGTCTACCTGAGTGTTGTGTTTTTAGAGAGACTTTTAGAGACAGTATTTTTTTTTTTCACTTGGTGGTCTATAGTCTTCCTGAATGTTTTCACATATAAAAGGGAGGGGGGGGGGGGGGACTGGGGGGAAACAAACCTTGTGTGTGTGTGTGTGTGACTTGGTGTGTGTGCATTGTGAGTGAAGTGAAAGGGGTTTTATCTCAAGGGGAGAGAATGAGGTAAATATTGAGCTCTACCTGAGTGTTTTTTTTTCCATAAAGACAGACTTTGTGTGTAATAGGACTGGGTACTTGGTGGTGTTCTGGGCTGAGGAGAAGGCCTGGGTTCTGGATGAGATTGAGGAGGGATCTGGGGTGGATTGGGGGGAGGTGGGTTACTCTGGAAGAGGGCAAAAGCAGTAATTAAAGCCAGATGCATGGTAAGAGTAGGGATATCTGTGGGGGTCTCTCTCTCTCTCCATCTCTCTCACTGTCTCTCTTTCTTTCTCTCAGAATGCAAGTAAGTTTGTGTATGTGTGTGTGTGTTTGTGCAAGCGTGACAGAGAGGGAGAGACAGAGAGGGTTTATTGAAAAATCCAGCATTATATCGTATGGCAGTGGCCACAGTGGCATACGGTATACACATGATCTCATTCCCTTAAATCCCATGGACACAACAACATGGTGTGATTAGACCGCCCTTGCACAGCATAGCACTGCACTGTGCTAGCTCACACAGAGGCTTTAGACTGGGGGCTAACCGATTCAACATGCTACACTGCTAGACTATCACACACTCCATATATATTGCCAGATTGTCATTGCATCATAAACCAATCCCTGGTAGTTCTGTTTCACCTATACAGTACTGTTAAAAAGTTTGAGATTTGTGCAAAGCAGGCCTCTGTGGAAATAATGGCTTCTGAGTATGGTGTGTGAGTGTGTGTCTGTGTCTGTACAGAGGTGAAGTGTTTTTGTGCTGACAGGACTTTTCTTCTTACTTGCCAGAGTTCATATTTTGACAAAGTCTCTTCTGTTTTGGTCGATCATGTGCTCTGGAAAATCCTGTCCAGCACAGAGAGGGGAGAGCGACGGATGACGTGATGTCACGATGTCACTTCTTCTGCCTCAATCACATTTACAGGCACTCTGCAGGAAGAAAGAGGGGGAGCGAAACACACCTGGCGGCAGCCTGGAAAAGTGTGTGTGTGTGTGCGCGTGTGTTTGTGTGAATACGTGTGTACATGAAATATGCAGCTAAGGAGAGAACATATAAACACAGCCCTTTAAAAATGGATTTGCTATGACATGATAAAGCTGGTTTAGTCATTCAGGGCATCAAATATTATTCATGTAGGCCCACACATGTTATTCATTTTGTCAAGAAATGTGAGTAGATATTTTGTGAGCTTAATGAAACAAAATAATTAGCTGTATAATTAGTCTGAGAGCATAGTTTGATTTTTGTGATGTTTGACATCGTTACTGATTTAGGTAAAATACCCATCTTGAGAATATCAATGAGAGGAGAGTTAATGTGGCTGGCAGAAGAGAAAAGAAAAAGATCCGACATTCAAAGTGTTTCATGGACGGACAATCAGCTTTTCAGAGAGTGAGGTCCCGGGACATGGACCTTTTCTTTTGTTTGTCTGCTCCATTCCAGAATGCCTGTAGAGATTCCAAGAGGCTGCATGCAGACATTCTGTCTTCTCTGTGTGGGGAGGTGGAGCGGTGGCCTCAGTTGTCCCTGAAGGTCTATGGGGAGGCTTTGGACAGCCACTGCCACCACTAGGCCACATCAGGCCCACATTTGGACCACATCCCACTCTGCTGCTTCTCCCTCTACATTCTACTGCTGGCTGCTATAGGTGAAAGCTTTCAGGCATTTACAGCTCCACACAAACTGATGTATGCACAGTAGTGGCATTGAGCTGAAGCCTTTTGTTCACCAGTGTGTGTCCAGTGGTGTATTCAAAGGTTTGGTTCTCACCAGGGGGTCAAAGGTGAAACCAACTGCGGAAGGTTTAAAGGAGGCACTAACAAAGCACTCTCAACTGTGATTGGGCTGCATTTATTTAAAAGCGCACTGGAGTGTGGGTGTTCCAAGTGAACCAATGCCACTCAAAGAGAATGCTGAGAGCAGAGCGCTGGAATCCTGATAAGATTGAGATTTGGGCCGTAAAAAAAAGTCCTTTTAGAGCACACCATAAATCTCAACTTCTCACACAGCGGCCTGTGAAGAGACTGTGGAGAAGTACTTACCTTACACCCTAAATCTTTTCACCATGGGGAGCCCTGTGGAACAGGTCACCTGCCGTGTGCACGCACACACACATACACACCTCATTGGGGTTCTGCTATTCAGTCTCAATTGTGACACTTTTTTTCTGGAGGAAATGGGCATTTTGATTTTAATACTAGTGACCTGGTGAAAAGGAAGGTAATTTACTGTTGTCCACTTGGCCCTGTTAAAGATGGAAATCTGATTTTATAGATGGTGTCAGATGTTAATGATTGAGGTTTATTGGGTAAATGTTGAGGTCAAACCACCTATGAGAGCAGAGAGCTGGAATCCTCGGTCCACAAACACACATACACACACACACACACACACGGACAATGCAGTCGACTTGGACTGTCTATAGGCAGTTTTATGGATATGTCTCTTTTTTACACCTTTTTTATCAAGTTTCTCTATGATGGATTTTTCCTTTCTAGAGGAAATTGCAATTTAGTTCACCACATCTCTCCTGCTAATCGCCAATGGCTTCACACACACACTCCACTCTCTCTGTCTCTAACTTTCACACACACACACACACACACACACACACACACACACACGCACGCACTCACATACACTCACACACACACAAGTGTGTGCACACACTCAGACACACGATCAACCTATCAGGCTATTAGCTCTGATTGCCTGCACATGTGCATGGCGCAAAGCTAACATTCCGCTTAAACCGACCCTGCCTGCACTCCATGGGACTACAGCTAGCAAGGGATTCCAAACGTGTATGAAATCCATATTTGAAAAAATAATATCCTGCCCATTCTCTTTTTCTCCTCCCTCCCTCTCCTCTCTTCTTCTTTCATTATTGTCATCATTGAAAGCAGGCCATTTCCCAGGTCATAGCTGTGGGAATGTGCTCATAGCATCACTGGGATAAGTGGCTTATGTCACAGTTCTGGAATCTTCCCTTGGACTCCTGCAACTGTGGCTTATAAACAACAAAGAAAAGTCACAAGGAGAAAGAAAAAAGGAGGGTGGTAAAGCAATATTAAAAAGGGTAAAGAACAGAAGGAGGAGGTGAGGGGTGGAGTTTTGTGTGTGTGTGTGTGTGTGTGTGTGTGTGTGTGTGTGTGTGTGTGTGCGTGTGTGTGTGTACATGTGTGTGTGTTCAGGATATGGATACAGTGGCAGTGTAAGCGGGTAGTGTGCTGTTTCGCTAAAGAGGTTTTTCATTAAAACGCATCACTCATCACATTTTCACTATGGGCCCCAGCTGTACAGAGGGCCAATGCACAGGCTCCCAGATGGCGGATGGTGGAGAGGCCCTCCTGATCGCCATACCCCTGACTACACGGAAACCATATACCATATACGCCTAAGTACTGCACCTACAGTGTACACACACACACACAAGAAAAATATTATATAGACGTAAACATCAAACACCTCTGGTGTGTGTGTGTGTTCACTACCCATGGACTGTCAAATTTAGAAAATAAATTCTAGAGTGTGTGGATCACAGTGACCTCCAAAGCACAATGTATGATTTTTCAAAGATTTGTGATTTACAGTATGCATGCACACACACACAGTTGGGCACAGGGACACATCCGTCTAGACGCTGTTCCAGCAGTATGCACACAGACCTCTAAGTGCTGGCAAATGCTACGCTACCAACCACTGCTACGGTAACCACACAAACGGCTGCAGCAACACACATTTGCATCGCGCTCCACTAGAGACGAGACGAGGCAAGGTCACCGCGGCCGCTGCTATTGGACAACGTTGTTTGGGGGGTTTGGATATTTGCTTTGGACCTCATGCCCTTATGCATCTCATTCATGTCTCGATGGCTCCTCGTGTGTACTCCACTCTCAAAGACTGGAACTGAGAGGGAAGAAGGAGAAGGAGGCCAAAAAACTGCTGTAAAAGTGAACATGGCTCAGAAGGAGACAGAAGGTTTTGTGTTTTAGCGAGGCTCAAAGGGAAAACAGGCCTTCGCTGTAGCGTGGGCTGATTTTTGCTTCATCACATTCCACCTATTTATGTGCCCCTCCGATGCTGTGTTTACGAGATCAGAGAGAGAAGGAGAGAGAGGGAGAGAGAGAGAGAGAGAGAGAGAGAGCATGAAGCTCTGCAGTGTTTGAACAGATATGTTTATCTGCATATCATTAACATTTCCAAGAGGTGAGAGCATAGTACACAGACCAGATATGTCAATGAAATCAGGTTATTTTTTTTCCCCAAACACTTCAAAAGATTACCTTAAATATATAGAAGCCATGTGGAGAAGTAGGATAAGAGTGCTTATCTGAAAGTGCCCGCAGATGGTCTCATACAGCGTACCGAAAAACAGGGGGAAATTGCGGAACCACATATTTAACTAATCTGCAAGAAAATTGCTGAATTAGAGTGAGCCTGGCCGCAATTAAACAGATGCCCTGTGAGCCAGAGAGGATTTGATGTGATAGCTTTAAAACCACTACCATGCTGGTTCATGTGCTGCTAACTGCTTACCTTTTTGCCAGTGACAAGTAAACAATTTAGGGGGAAAAAAGAAAATCGTGAAAGTGAAGAATTGAAATGGTGTGTGTGTGTGTGTGTGTGTGTGTGTGTGTGATTTTATGCAAATACCTATGTGCGATGATCACTGGTAAACACACCTGCAGTTGGATAAAAATATTGCTCCCCCTCACCCACTCTGAACCCAACCCTCCACTCATCCCTCCACCCTAAAAAATCAGCTTGTGATTGGCTGTAGTTACTCTGGCTCTTTGGCTTGCTCCTGAGTACCTGGTGTGTAGGGACTGTCTCTAAACAGCTGTCAGCAATCATTCCCCTTTGGTTGCCTGGAGATAAATGGCTCTCGCAGGAGGCGCCTGCTGCAGAAGAGACACATTTTTAAGAAACGTGATTTCCTGCTCACATTCGAGCGTCTGCTGTCGTCACTCCCTGTCATCTCTCCCTTTCTCTCTCTCTCAATCTGTCCTCTCTCCCGGCACCCGTGACTCTTTAAAGATGGGAAAGGACAGGAAGGAGGGAATAAGATCTTTTCCCTTATGCTCTCTCTCTCTCTCTCTCTCTCTCTGTTTGCCTTTGAGCGTCCTTCCTTTAGGGCAAAGAAAGAAAAAAGCTCCACATGGTAAATGATCTGGACCGCTGAGCCCGCATGAAGAAACAGTGTAAATGCAGACGCTTTGTCATCTATTTATAAAACAAACGTGCAGACTTGGGTCGGTTAACATTCTTCTCTGAGGTTAGGGAGTGACGGATCAGATTCTAATCTACAGAAAATGTACAGCGACTAGACAGCATTCATTTCTCTCTCTCGCTCTCTCTCTCTCGCTCTCTCTCTTTCTCCCTTTCTTTCCACAGATATCACACGGATAATGTAGTCCGCCCCACAAGACAGGAAAAGAGAGAAATTTGGAGCACCTCATGTTTTCAAGACATTTATCTGGGGAGGTCATCATGTCAAGTGTATCAGTATCACTGTGTCTGCAAACAAAGTGCTTTACACGAGGCTGGAACAGTAAGGAAAGGGGAAATCTGTATGGTTTCCTCTCTTGCCTTCTCTTCTCTTCTCTTTCAAGATGTGGCTCTTATATGATGCCTTATCGTGTCTCACATATAAATGTTGGAATATACATGTTGTATATGGAGATTTACTATACATGTCTTTGCAGTATTAAGACAGATATAAATAATTCATACATGCAATATATAACAGAGCTTTTGCATATGTGGTATTATGGGTTTAAATCAGAGATGTACTGAGTAAAAATACTACATTACGGTACTGAAGTATGTTTTGGGAGTATCTATACTTTACTTGAGTTGTTAAAAATCTGTTAACTTTGACTTTTACTTCACTACACTTTCAATTGGCAGCATAGTTAAAGTATCAAATGAAATAGAATTTTGTGATTGAGTGGCTGCAACACAGTTTTGGGGAAGCCAGCTTGTCATTGGACAAGTAATAATAATAATAATAATAATAATAATAATAATAATCTATACTCTTTTGATCCCATGTGGGAAATCTAGTCTCTGCATTTAACCCAATCATGAATTAGTGAGACTTTTTTTTTTTTTTTATTAAACTTTTACTTGAGTAACATGTTAGTGGGTGACTTGAACTTCTATCAGAGTATTTCTTTGGTAGGGTATTTGTACTTTTACTCAAGTGGGTTACTCAACATGGGTTTCAACGTCATAGTGATGTCATGCCATGTAACGATTGATTCAGTAAATTGATTTAACCTTTTCTCCTCTCTTCTTTTCTCCTCTCTTCTCTTCTCCCACCATTCTTAAATCTATTTGCCCAGTCTATGGGACTGAAGTGAATGGCTCTGCCTTGTGTTTGTCTCCAGGCTCTCTTTGTTGACTACAGTGACATGCGAATGCAAAGCAAACACCGGTGTGTACACGGCAAAGCTGGGCCATCACACAGGTGGGAAGTGGTCTGAGCTGACAAACGAGCAAACACAATGAGTGTGCACCTGCGCTTCCCCTCCAGCCCCAGGAGTCTGTGTGTGTGTGTGTGTGTGTGTGTGTGTGTGTGTGTGTGTGTGTGTACATGTGTATAGAGAGAGCACTAGGAATTCATTAGTTAATTGGAATTTGTTATTCCCGTCTCGACTGATAGCCAAAAACTGCAGGTGTTTGAGTGTGTAGATCTCTCTGTATATGTACTGTATGAGAGAGAGAGAGTGTGTGTGTGTGAGAGAGAGAGAGTGAGAGAAAGAGAGAAAAACTCTTTGTTCTGAATATGAGTGTGTGTGTAAGGGGAAAAGAAAGAGTTTGTGTGTTTGTGCATGGGTTTGTGAATGTGTGTCTGTGCATGTGTTTGTGAATGTGTGTCTGTGTTGTGTGGTGTGTGTGTGTGTGTGTGTGTGTGTGTGTGTGTGTGTGTGTGTGTGTGTCAGGACAAGAGATAGATTCCTCAGTTGTTTCTGCAGTTATTGTTTTTTTTTTTTCTCACAGATTCCCTGTGGCAACACATCTCCAGCAAAAGCACATAAACCATGATGACCTTGCTGACCCCCCCAGCCTCATGCAGAAGCTGGTTGTCCTCTGATACGACCCCATTACTCCTGACCCCCACTCTCTCTCCCCCCACCCCTTCATTCTCTCACATCCTACTGTTGCAATAATAAGCAAACAGAGGCCTGACTGATCCAAGTACAGTATGGGTAAACACAGCCTCCACTGTAGCCATGCTCAGCGGTGCACTTCCCTCTTTTCCAGTAGAAGGGGTTCCAGTTAGGAAGCTATAGCCACTTCATGTTCCATGATCTGCACCCTCTTGCCCTGGTTTCTCCCTTGAGCTCCACAAACAAATACTTCCAATTAGCATATGTGAAAGTATGGCATTAGGGAGGGGGTTAGATTGTTTTTTTTTGTTTTTTTTTTTTTGAGTTGAAAGGTTGCATTACTGCTCCACAAGGGGATGCAGGGATGTGCCTCATTGTCTTTGTATGGGGCCAGACCTTCTTCCCTGCTGATGAGCTACTTTTCTGCATCCTGACAGAGAGAGGGGGGGGGGGAGAAAGAGAGAGAGGGAGAGAAAGAAAGAGAGATAACGGGACTGTAGGTGAGGGATCATAAGGCTATGTCAACAAAGTTGTTTTGATGGTTATAGCTTTTTTCCTTCTATCAGATTGGAATGGATTGAGAGGGTGGGAGATAGAAATGGGAGAGGGAGGGAAAGAGAGAGAGGGACAGAGGGAGGGAGAGATACAGAGTCGTTTTTTCCCTGGGTGTCCCCCCCTTTTTGGATTACATTTCAAGGCAGTGGTTTGGGAGGGGTATGCAAATGCCCCAGCTCTGGCTCCCTGCCCTCTTTGAAGAGGCAGAGGCAGGCTCCCGGTCAGAGAGAAAGAGAGTGAGAGAGAGAGAGAGAGAGAGAGAGAGAGAGAGAGAGAGAGAGAGAGAGAGAAAGTGAGTGAAAGAGGGAGAGCCTTCAGTCGTCTGCCTGCAAGAACAGTCAGCAGGTCCCACCATCCCTTCAGCTGGATTTGTGTATGTTGCTGTGACTCTTCTCTCTCCCTCCCTCCTTCTCTCTTTTTTCTCTCCCATTCTTTTGACTTTCTTAGTTTCTCTCTCTTTCTTTTGACTGATACTGACACTTGTGACACTTTTCTCTCTCATTTTTTCACTGACAGTCCTCTTACTCTCTGCGTTACATTTATTCTTTCTCTTTCTCTTTCTCTCTCTCTGTCTCCCCTCTTCTTTTCTACTCCTTCCTCTATCCCTCTTTCCTTCTCCCTCTTTTTCTCTCTCCCTCTCTCTTTCCTTCCTTCTTTCACTCACTCCTCCTCTTCTCTGTCCAGTGTATGGTCTCTGTGCCCCACTCTCTGTTTCTCATTGCGTTCTCTGCTCCCTCCCCAGCGTGCGGAACGGTGTGGTGCGGTGCGTGCACACGTGCGTCCGTGTGTGTGAGTGCAGGACTTCAGCAGGCGGTGGGACCATGCCAGCACAGATGTTTCCACGGCTGCATGTCTCCGCGGCGACCAACTGAAGGAGGAAGACGCTCCGGCTGAAGCGTGGAAGGGGGGACGCAGCAAGGAGCACAAACACTAACAGCCAATCACAGCCAGCAGGGGGAACGCAGAAGGGGCTTATTAACTCCAAAACTACTTTTTTTCCAAGAAAGACTTTATTTTTTTTTTACTTTTTTGACCTTGCTTCTTCACCAACATTTAACTGTTTGAAGTTTTATTTTGGGGGGTGAGGGTGATTATATTACTGAACTTGTTGACCAGCTGGATGATGGACAGGATGGTCCCCAAATGGACTCTTCAGACCTTCACCCTTGGGGTTATGTTGGGTTTGTCTCTGGTGGATGCCAAGGGAACCTTCTATGGAAATCCTGTCTATGGGCAGCGATACAACCTCTACAAGGCTGGGGTCAGCCCACACTACAACCCCGGCAAGCCCATGACCCGTCACAAGTAAGTCGCACCCAGCTCACAGCAGTCTCCGTTTTACTTTGCTCAAACTCTCTTTCTCTCTTTCCCTCTGTCTCTGTGTCTGTGTGTGTGTATTTGTGTAGGCCCCCGTGTTTAACAACATTCACACACACCACATTCACCACTGGTTAACAGACACTAATGTGTTTTAGTGCACATCTGTCTCTCTAAATGCTTTTTGAAAACAGTGTCAGGTTGAGGGGGGTGTGTGACAGCCACACACCATACTGATGCCTGCTGTGAAATGGCTCCAAGACAAACCACATGCACACACACACACACACAGTAAATGGCTCATGTTTATTGGGTAAATTGTATAAACATGAAAGTTAGACTTGCGGGATGCAGAGCCAATGAGGAGTTCGCTTTTGCAGATAGGGTTTTTGTACATTAATTAAAAAGCAGTAATGTCTGAACTGTCTGCCATACATTGTTTCACTATGTGATAGAGATAAGGGGATCTGTCCCTTGAGTTGTAATATGTTTAATAGTGAACTGATGGTCTGTGCTGAGAGTGGTAATATATTTGATAGGAGAGAAGTCAGAGGTGAGTTTGAAAGTGACAAGGTAGAAGATCTGTGCTTTGAATTTTGAGATCTTTGAGTTGGAGGAAATACTCTGTGCCCTGAGTTTTTGAAATGTTTGAAAGGAAAGAGGTGGTCTATGCTTTGAGTTCTAAAATGTTTGAGGAAGCATGCTTGAAATTCTGTCTGTGTCCCCTGACTGTGCGCTCTGGCCAAGGGAACCAATGATCAGTGACCTCACACAGATGGTGTGTGTGTGTTTTTTGGAGTGGCCTGGGCCAAAGAGGTTATCTGCTTAGGCAATCCCACCTGTTTAAAGGGAAAGAGGAAATGTGAAATAGTCCAGTCCCGTTCCTAGCTGCTAAGATCTATCACCACATACTATGGTTGCCCTTTCTGTCCTTCTGCGTTCTCTCTCTCACTTTCCCTTTCTCTCTCATCCCACATTCCCACCATAATCTGACAGTACAGAGCTGAGCCAATTAGTGAACAAAGCATTAACCCACAACATTGTTTATGTGCAGCTCATTCTTCTGTAACCAGCCATCAAACTAGGGCAGGAAGAAGGGCAGTTAGCTGGGAGAACTACGCCAGTGTTAGACAGGGTGGATTATATGGCCCTTACCAAGAATGCCTGCTCCCACTTTAGATGATTCAGTCATAATTAACAATGAATTTACTTACCAGTAACCATCCTGTGCGTGTGGTTACAAGTTACAAACCCTAAACAAGCATATAACATCTAAGGATATGTAACATAAAGTTGGCTCTGCAGTGCTTGCCTCAGCAACCTGCCCTACGCACACACATGCACACACACACATGTGCGCGTGCATGCACACATACACACACACACACACACACACACATACACACACACACACACACATACACACACACAACACCAGTACTCACCCTCCTCTCGTCTTTTCTTTTGCTCGGCTTGCTCCAGGAGGGAGATGTATCTGGACAGCTCCTCAGCTACCTGCTGGTCTACTCCACCACCTCCTCTTGCCCCTCTCTCCCTCTCTCCCTCCCTCCCTCCCTCCCCCTATCCCTCTACTCCCCTGACCCCATGGGCCCTGAGACCCTCCACCCCTTTTGCAGGGTGTTGGACAGGGCTTCCCCCTATGGCCACGCATTCCACACCCTAACTGGGACTTTTCTAATCTCAGACCGCTCAGGAGCCTCACATGAAACTTGGGATGAAATAACCCAGATGCTTCCATGAATGCTGAGTGCAGACACATGAGACTTACTTAGTAGCCGGCACGACAGTAGAGGCATTCCTAGACTGACCATACACATTAGCCAAATGGAACACAGTATAGATTTGATTTGATTTACTGCACTGTAAACATACACTTATGTAGGCATTATATGTGTATGGCAAGCAGCAGATCCTTCTAACATACACACACGCACACACACAGGCTCCCTTGCTTCATCAATCACTTGCCCACTCACTCACACATAAACATGTACACACACTCAGATGCAGACATGTACACACAGGCACACACATGCCAAACCATATGAATGCAGTGTTTGTGTGTTTTTCTGAAGCTGACAAAACTCAGCTTTGGTCTCCCAGAATGCCATTTGAGTGCATGTAATGCCCCTGAGAATTTCAAAGATTTCTCAGTCACTCATTTTCTTTCAAACATACACACACACACACACACACATGCATGCACACACAAACACATACACACTCAGACCCACACTCACGTGATAATAACCCATTGCACAATGAAGACTGCTTTATTTGCGGTCCAGACACCACATGAGTCCCCCTCGGTGTCCCCTGTGCCTGCCGGCCGGGTTCAGCCCCATGTCCCTGTCCCTGTCTCTATCAGTGCAGTGCAACATTGCCTTTTCTTCCACACTTGTCCCCAGAGGGAGCCTATTGTGGCATGGCCTTCATTGCTCATGACATCTCAGACAATGATCACAATGGCCAGACCCTACTGTAAGGAGAGAGAATGTCCAACTGGGAGTCTCACACACCAACTATAGCTGCACTCGGCTCTAAAACACAGACCATTATCTGACACTGATGGCCCTGAAACATGGAAGGAGAAAGAAAGCAATGGTGCTGATGATACAAGATAATGGTTGCAATAGCCTGGAAACACACACTCTGATCGCAGTACAATGTTTTAATTCACGCTGGACAAACATGTATTATGTCAGTTGGCAGTTGCCAGTCCAGTCGTCATTGGACTAGGTGGCTGCACTTTTGTTCTCTGTTTCTCTGTCAGATTCAAAATGCAGTTCTATGAACTGAACAAGCTGTTTAGACCTATGTGTGAGCCAGTCCATGCTGCATTAGATTTGGTCTTAAAGAGATTGATTTTCAAAGGTGCTGGCAGAGTGAGGCTTACTGGGAGTTTTGTGTGAGTTGTGCAATGCTGTGTTTCAGATCTAGGATTATCCTCATAGCCACGATAAGACAATGCTGCCATATTTCTGCCTTAGGTTTGTTTATGCAATATAATAATCAAAATCTGGCATTGGGGTTTTGTGTTTTTGTTAATCGTCAGCAAATTGGCAGCTAAGTTCTTTTGCTTTATTTTCTCCTTTTAAATTCTGCCCACATTTTGAAAAGAAAAACATTTTGAAAACACATTTTGGCGTGGCAGTTTAGTAAGTAGAAAAACTGGGATCAATGAAGACAGTGGC
Organism: Tenualosa thibaudeaui; assembly: GCA_027481765.1. Taxonomy (NCBI): domain Eukaryota; kingdom Metazoa; phylum Chordata; class Actinopteri; order Clupeiformes; family Clupeidae; genus Tenualosa; species Tenualosa thibaudeaui. The sequence continues at coordinate 10,097,409 of JAIFZK010000005.1, forward strand.
CTCCTGTCAGGAAGCTCTGGCTTAAGCCAGAGAAAGGGAGAGAGTCAGAGACAGAGAGACAGACAGAGAGAGAGAGCAGGGAAAGGGCTGAA
>JAIFZK010000005.1:10102500-10190000 GCA_027481765.1 Tenualosa thibaudeaui
GCCAGCGGCCCCTGGAGCCACGCTTAACTGCTGGGTAAACAGCAGAGGTGAAAGTGCGCGCAAACTCTTCATGGCACAGATGCTTGTGCATGCCGACTTCAATAACGACTAGCAACTTTGGTCAGTGGTATTTCGTTGTTCGGACGACAGCTTCTGCTAATCTGTAGGCCACGCTCGCCCGGCTGACATGAGCGTGCTCTGTTTGGAGTGCACATGTATTCTCCTGTACTCATGGTGGTTGCAAACAGCTGGCGAGTGCTCGACAGAGACGTCCAAGCACCCCATTGTTTAGCCAGGAATCTCAGCAACGTCTCACATCAGAGAGAAATACGAGATGAAGAGACAAAATAGCATTATTACTTCCTCACAACTTGGATAGAGTACAAAGTTTCCTCACCCTTTCTTGTTCTCTCTTTCTTCCCTCTCTTGTCGTTGCTATAGTTGCACTTTTGGACGACAAAGCAAACTGTTGGGTTGGTCAGCTCGTCGCTCGTGGAGCAAAAGATGCGTGGCGTAGCAAAGCCGATCTGTGAGAGGAGTCTCCCGTTTCAAATGCCCCTCGCGAAAGGGAAAGCGCAGCTGCACATGGCTGATGCGTCTCATTTAGTGCTGGGCTGAGACAGCCAGTCCCACTAGACCTCATTATTGGCAAGGCCAGCGCGGGACATCCTGTTATTGACTCTCCACTTTCTCTTCTTTGACTTCTTCTCTGTTCCCCTTCAAACCCCCCCCAACACACACACACACACACACACACACACACATGCACACACACGCATGTATGCACGCACGCACGCACACACAACCACTCCAACACACGTTTCACTGTATCTAAATCACTGCATCACCTGTCTTTTTCTGCTCCACAGAAACCACTGCGCCTACATCGTCCAGAAGAACATCACGTGCACCATGCAGGATGGCGTGGCCACGTACGTGAAGGCAGATTACACTACCAAGTGTATCTGGGGTCAGAAGTGCCCAGTGCTTATGTAAGTGATCCCACCAAGGCTTTTGCCTTTTTCCTCACTCGCTCATTTGGTCATTTGCTCGCTCACTTTCTTTCCTGACAGGCCCATCATCCTAGTGATGACATATGTGATTCAATAACAAAAAAGGGGCTTTGTCCTTTGGGCTTGGAGCTGCGCTCAGGATTGGGGTGGTGGTCACACTAACAGCTTGTTAAACGGCCTTGGCCAAGACATATAACGAGTGATGAGAATGACCCAACTCGCATTACACAAACCACCAGAGACTGTGAAGCCGTCAGTTTTATGTCTTTTCCCAGCACTGCCTTTGCGTGCAGGTATATGGTCTATTAGGGAGAAAGGTTACCATGCACAACATAATGCACAACTGCTGTAAACACTAGATACAACAGATGCTGATGCAAACGCACGTGGAAATCCTCTGTGTTCGCTAACTGGTGACGTGCATCAATGTGTCTGCTGAGTGCGCATGGTGGTCAACATATACACCATTGCTGCCCTCTGGTGGTAACTTCCAAAACTATTGCTTTTGACACTGACCAATGTGTCCCTATGCACTCTCAAACAAATATTTTACATACAGACAAATGTATATTCACATTTTGTCTACGTTATTTCTGTAGTTCTTATTATATTGATTTTACGACATGGGTTACAACTCATGGGTTTATGTGAGTGACTTATATGAGAACAAATAAGAGTAGCCACCTACAGTGTGTCTCTGATCTGTTATACATCAGCTGTTTCCCTGAGGTCAAGCTTCTTTTGAAATACCAGCACTGATTTGACAGAGCTAGAGGAACAAACATGACCATAGGAAATAAGCCCATGATCAATTGAGATGTCAAAACAGACACATATACACACTCACACACACACACACACACACACACACACAAACACATTTGTCAGGCTGAGGTCAGGAGGAAAGCCCTTTAAACACACAATGGTCTGCAGCTCATCATTACGGGGAAGCCCGGATGAAAACCAGGCATGAGTGTCACTCTCAGTCTGCAGTAATCTCCTCCAAAGTCCCCTAATCCCTCCACATAGGCTGCTAATCCAGCAAAATATTTCATCCCCTTATTGCCTTATATATAAATAAAGAGATCACCAGCAATAACTCCAGTTGGAGTTTGGTGCTATGTGCATTCTCACTGTTTGTGTGTGTGTGTGTGTGTATGTGTGTGTGTGTGTGTTTGTATGTGTGTGTATTTGTGTGTGTGTGTGTGTGTGTGTGTGTGTGTGTGTGTGTGGGGGGGGGGGGTCGGTTTGTGTTTGTGTGTGTGTGTGTGTGTAGGTACCGCACATTCTTTAAGCCCAAATACAAGGTAGGCTACAAGACAGTGACGGAGCTGGAGTGGCGCTGTTGCCCAGGATACACAGGGGAGAACTGCTTTGATGGCCCCACCTCGCTCCCCGACGCTATGATACCCCCCTTCAAGGGCGTCCTGCCCCGCCCAGCTGTTAAGGGGTACCCCCGCGGGCAGCCCAAGGGGCCAGAGCCCAAGCCTGTCCCAGGAGGGCACCTGGAGCCTGGGAAGCCTTTCCCTGTGCCTGGGGGACAGCCCGACGGACGGACCCAAATCCCCACAGGCCAGCTACCATCTGGAGGCCCTAACTATGGTAAGGCTGGAAGCTCCCCTTCTGTGTATTTCCATGTAGGAGAGGATTAGTCTGGCAGTGACACAGAAATCTCCCATTTAAAGATGAGGAAATATGTACAGTAATGTGGAATGGCATGCGCACACTGTAAAAAAAAGAATGATTCACAAAACACATATCTCAGTCTGTGAAGTTTTTAAGTTTATTTGTATTACTGTAATAACTGGTTGGAAACAGATGGCTTTGGCAGAGACTTTCATTTACAATACACTCTTTTTAATGTCCCAGATAGAGACAAAAACAAATACTTTTTTTCAGTCAGTGGAGAGACTCCAATTCTGCCCTCAAGCATAAGACTGATATAACCAGCAGGCACTGAACAAATGGCAGATGACATGTAATATGACACATTTTCATGATAGATTATTTCCGATGATATAATAGCATCATTGTCCATTAACTGCAATTGCCATGATGCAATGACGCAATTCCTTATAAAAGGACAGCCTTATAGATTATCTCCAATGATGCAACACCATCAATGTCCATGATTTCTAATTCCCATAGTAACATCCATGATAGATAGATAGATAGATAGATAGATAGATGCAAAAATAAGCAGTACAAAGAAGAACCACTGCAGGAATACTATTACTATAGTTATATAAAATATAACTACATAAAAGTGAAAAAAGCAAAATGGAATTGCCTCATTATATTCTCAACAGCTATAATGAATATTGGAAAATGAAATTTGTGAACTTGTGTCTGAGTTTGTTCAGTGTCCAGTATACTGACTCTGTGTTATGGACTGCAGCACTGTAACAACACAAAAAACAGCTTTCCTCACAAGTCTGTTCAATTACTCATAATTACTCAAATTACTTCATAATTCTGCCTCCCCAACATGCCACAGCATAGAAAATAATGCAGTTGATGAAAAACTGGTAAAATATCAGCAAGAGTCTGCTGCAGAAAGATTGAGCTTGCTCTTCTCAGGAACCAGAGCCCGGCTCTACCCTTTCTTGTATAGTGCATGCATCTGCAGGATAGCTGTGGAAGAGTAGCACTCATAATAGCATGTTACAGTAAGTTAGAAGCTGTGTTGGATATTTAGTTCTTTCTGCATCTGCATCTCTTGCATACATGCCCCTCTCTCCATTCCTCTATAGACAAATGCATGGAATGTCTATGAGCTGTTGACAGATATTCTATAGTATTTTTGTGTAACTCTCTCATCTCTGTCCCCTCCACTCTCTGCTGCTGTCCTGCAGGTCCTAAAGTGGGCGTCTCTGGCGAGCGCCTGGACCGTATGGAGGATGACCTGCGGCGTCTGTCCCAGGGTCTGGAGACGCTGAACGGGATGGTGGCAGGCCTGGAGGACCGTCTTCGTGTCTCCCTGCGGGACGACACCAACAAGCTCCTGACCACGCTGCTGAGTGGTGCACCACCTCGATTGCCTCCTGACTCCACCGTGGGCTTCGGCATCATTCCCGATGGCAACCTGGATGGCCTGAGCGGCGGAAGCAGCACTGACGGTGGTGGTTTCCTGGGTTACGGAGAGCTTGTCGGCCGGGTGACAGAGGTGAAGGACGAACTGAGGGAGAAGAGCGACATGTTGGATGAAATCCACGGAATGGTGATGGGTCATGACAGCCAGCTCAAGAGGCTGCTGGAGGCGGCCACGGGACGGCCAATACCGGGCGGGGTGGTCAACCAGAGGCTGCTGGAGGACATGGTGGACTCCCGGCTGGCCGTGGTGCGGGCCGAGATCCTAGATGGGTTTGAGAAGAGGCTACAGGAGATGGAAGGCCACTGTGAAGACCGCATTGGGCAGGTGAGGAAAGCTAATGAAGTAAGCTCTCAGTGGATTACACAAGAGCAAGTCATAAACATAAAAAATAGGTAATATTAGCATATTGCATTGCATATTATCTTTTTTTTGTTCTTTTTTATGTAGGATTAACACCAACCCTTTGTCATTTACCTAGAAATGTTGACTTGACTTGATTTTAGATTATAAATCATTTGATTGGAATTCACTCTCTGGTTGCACATTGTATGATGCCCTTTGACCTGTGTCTTCTCTCTTCTTCCCTGTCTCAGGTGCAGAAGCAGTGTCAGACTGAGCACCTGAATGGTCAGGAGCAGATAGAGCAGTCGCTGGACGGCCGTGAGACGGGCCTGCGCAAGGAGCTGGGCCACCTGCAGGCGCAGATCCAGGGCCTGACGTTGACGGAGAACTGCTGCGCTCAAGTGAACAGTCTAGCCCAGCGCGTGCTGCTCCTGGAGGACGCCGTCAAGGGCCTGACCGAGTCCCAGCGCCAGCTCCAGGCTGCGCTCTCCGACCAGACCATCCACGTCGAGGCCATCCTGGAGACTCGACTGGAGGACATCGAGGGCAGGATCAATGTCACTGAGAGGGCGTTGGCGCCACTAGAAGGGCTGCCACTCCCGCCAGCCATGACTCTGGATGGGTTCAACATACTGCTGGATGAGAAGCTGAAAGTGCTAGAGCAGCGTCTGTTCGTGGCGGTGGAGGAGCTGAGCAATGCCACGGCGCCGGCGCTGCTGGAGGGCCACGTGGTGCCAGCGCTGGAGACGGAGATCGAGTCGGTGCGGAGGCGTGTGGAAAGCGATCTGGACGGCATTCAGAAGCAGCTGACCGACTTGGAGCTCTTGTGCACCTCCTCCTGCACGCCCGGCTCCTCTACCGGCACCGAGGGAGAGGATGGGCGTCGCACAACAACGGGCACAGGCAGGGGGACGGGGTCAGCGGGGGAGGACTGCGAGGAAGTGGACAAGAGGGTGTCTGGACGCTTGGACTCGCACGCCGAGCAGCTCGACCGCCTCAACGGTTCGCTGCAGGGTCTTCTGACACGCATTGTGGAAGCGGAAGAGGCTGGCTCGGTGGAGGGCGAGATCACGCTCCTCAAGATCAACGTGAACTCCGTGAACCGCACGCTCAAGGGCCTGCGAGAGTCCGTGGGCGTGATCGCCCGGGAAGTGGGTCGCGCCAACACCACGTGGCAGCAGCGTGAAGAGCGTCTAACCAACCAGGTGCAGGGCATCACGCAGCTGGTGGGTAGGCAGGCGTCCATGCTGGGCGCCGGCGAGCGACGCCTCATCCAGCTCAAGGGTGAGCTGCAAAGCCTGCGGCACCGGTTGGCCGGGGAGCTCCAGGGTTGCCGCAGCACGGCGCTCGGCGTCCAGAAGGAGGTGCTCGCCGTTGACAGCCGCGTCTCCCAGGTCGAGGGCCAGTGCAGCAGCCTGTCCGACATGGCGGACGAGCTGGAGCGCATCCGCGGTGAGCTGGAGAGCCACTCCGATGAGTTCCTGGCACGCGTCAATGGCACACTGGCCAACCACTCACAGCAGCTGGCACAGCTGAAGGACGGGATCGAGGAGTGCAGGGACAAAAATGGCCACAGGGGGCAGCAGGGAGACCAGTAGCATTTCAGCTACAGAGACAAATGAAGTGGGGCTAAAGCTGTAAAGATATGGCAATATTGTTTTTATTATTGTTGTTATAATAATAAGAATTATTTTTACAGGGCATTTTTGTTTCACCCTATACTTTTTTGTTTTTTTGTGTGTTTGTTTTTCTCCACATTTTATATTGATTTTCAACGTTTTAACTTATATGAAGACTGCAGTGACTGCATTGTTATTAGAGATGTATTTGTACAAAACTATGAGAATAACAAATGATACCAGACTAATACGCTGCTACGGGTCTTTATACTGCCATTTTCAGTCGACTCTCTCCACGGCCACCTGTCCTTTCCTCTCAAAATACTGTATACATCCTCATGAATGGTGCTAAATTTTTGGTAAACAATTATTTTACGTACAAAAATTGAATGCAATGTATGTGTTTCCTTATACTGTTGGATTTTTATTTCTAGAGAGAATATAATAATTTTCTGTGACTAAAAGGATGGAGCTGGAAGAAAAGTGAACTGTGATTGTAATATGGACCAGCCTGCCAGGTAGTTCAACTGTTCTCACCACCAGGTGTCAGAGAAAAGTAATTTGAGGATAAAATAAATAAACAGATAACATTTGGGAGGACCAGTTTATATTATTTCTATTACACACACACACACACATTTTCATATACACACTCATTTTGTCGACATTCAAAGGATTTACACATTTTGATTGGTTTTTCACAACTGTGAAATTTGAGACAAGTGTTTACAATTTAGTTACGTAGATTATTTGCTCTCTCTCTCTCTCTCTCTCTCTCTCTCTCTCTCTCTCTCGTCTCTCATTTGTCTCTGAATGAGTCATATGCCTTGCGTCACCATCAGCACCTGGTCAACAACAATATGAGTCTGATGAATGAAGATGTCTCCATTGGTGTGCATTTTAATCTCCAGGACTTTCCCGTATGCCTCTCAGAGAGACTGACAATCCTCCTGAGGATGCTACTGGGGGTAGGTTGGGAGAGATGGGGGCAACAAGAGGCTCTAAAGAGCAATTTCTGTGTTAGACAAAATAAGAGAGATAAGGAGTGTCAAAGAATTTGAATACAGAAATGGAGGGAGAGAGAGAGTGATAGAAGAGAGAGAAAGGAGGGAATGACTGAACGAGGAAGAAGGAGAAAGAGAGACGTCAGGCACTCTTGCTTTCAGCTGCACGTTGTGTGGCCAGGCTTGGCACAGCATGGCGTGGTGCAGCTGGCAGCGGAAGCGTCCCTCTGCGGCGGAGGTCGAGAGCCCGCTGGGAACGGGAGCCTGACACACAGCGAGGCGGACTCTCTCCCACAGAGCCAACAGACGCTACCAGTACAGCAGCTGGACACCTCTCTCTCTCTCCTCTCTCTCTCTCCATCTCTCTCTTTCTTTTCTTTCTCTTCCTCCTTCCCTCTCTCTCTCTCCTCTCTCAGGCTTGCACCTCCCTTTCACACTTTTTCTCTCACTAGCTCTCTCTAATCACTGCTCATAGTCTTATATCATCTAACTCTTTTCTTTATCTTTGCCTCTGGAGAATCCAGCTTTCTTGAGGTGTCTCTTGATGGGTCTCTCTTGGCCTACTTTGACCACCTTCATTATCATTTATTGGGGTGGCAGCAACATTTCTCTGCATTACAATCACTTCATGAAATTGTACAATCAGCCATCAAAAACACAGAAAATACCTCTCCCCGTTTAATATTTCTGTCTGGCATATTGCTTTCCTATTCTCTCTCTCTCTCTCTCTCTCTCCCTCCCTCCCTCTCTCACACATACACACACACACACACTGTTCACACTCTCACTCTTCTTATATTCTGTGTTCCCTACCCATTCTTGACAAACACATCCTTCCCTTGATGTCTCTCCATATTCATCTCTCTTGGTCCCCATCACTTGTCTCTTTCTTGTTCCCCACCTTCCATGCATACCCTGTGCTGTGTTCCCTTACTGATTCAATAGGCAGCACCAGACTCCCCAACTGGGGCAACGGCCACTTCCTCCTTTTCCAGATGCACTTCCCCCAACTGTCTTTTTGACTCTTTTTGACGTTGTACAATGACCAGACTAAGCAAAAGTGAGAGATAAGTGTGTGTGAGTGTGTGTAGGTGTGTGTGTGTGTGTGTGAGGTCTTTGTCTAACAGTGAGAAACACATTTCACAGTGCAGAGGTATTTACTAACAAATCTTTGTCCAGGAGTGCTGGAGCAGATATGAGGGTCTGATATATGGTCTCCTCCATCAGAGTCGTGTTAGGAGAGGGAGTGCTAGAGTGACACACTGAGACCATCTCTCCTCTGCCCAACAAGGAAGGAGAAGCACTGCAGAGAGCGGGGTGTGTGTGGTTTCTAAAGGTCATGCCATTGAGCCTGGGGGGAGCTGTGTGTAACAGCCTCTGTGAGAGCATTAGGGCCACTCAACCTGCATGCAAAAGGTATATAAGCCAGCACCATGGTAACTGGAGCATTTAATCCCATGCAGACCTGACGTGTTGAAGCACATGCATCCATCTAGAACACGGCACCAACTTGTGGCACCGAGACTTTTACTGTTAGACGTTTACGTAACAGTCACTTTTCTATCACCCAACATAACCACTTTTCCCACAACACACAGCATAATGTAAGTGGTTTGTATATAACTGCAGCTGTCTTCTGTTGTGTTTCGCATCTGTGTCCACCCCTGCTGCTGCTACTGATGATGCCGATGATGATGATGATGATGATGATGGTGGTGATGATGCATATCCCATCGTCTATCCAGACTGCTCTGCGGTGCCTCTCCCACAGACTCTCACAGCGTGATCCATCACCATAACTTTCTCATTAATGGTCACACTTAACTCAGCTCAGCACATCAATTCATGGGAGTGGCTAACACAGTCACACACAGTTACACATCCATTATAGCTACTGGATCATTCTTGAGGCCAGAGGAATGCCAGAGAAATGCTTTTTGAGTTATGAGACTCCCCCTTTGATTTCCATTTACAGTAAAAGCTAACTATGTATGTGGTATGCATGGTATGGCCCAAGGCAGTAAAGCATGCTATTTCTATCACTGTACATCTGGAAAATAGTTGAGGCCATTTATCAGTTTATGCCGGGGGGCTTGGAACATTTTTTTTCCCATCTTAACAGGCTGGTTATTGTTCAGACATTTTGTGTGTGTGTGTGTGTGTGTGTGTCTGTCTCTCTGTGCAGTGACTGACGGCTGCCCTCTGATCCCAGCCTAAAAATACCCAGACAGCTCGGGAAAAGCTCCCCTTGTCTTGCTCTTCCTCTCTCTGTGCTTGTTTGCTTGCCTGTCATCTGTCCTCTTGCTGCCGACAGCTGGACTGCGGTCGCCTCATCTCAACTCGGCTCTGCTCTGCTCTGCAACAACGATGCAGCCTGGGTACCACACAGTACCACATGACTACATTACACTACACTACACTACACCAAACTACACTGCAACACACACCACAGTGTGCCATACTCCCATCATTCAGTCTCAACATAACAACAATAATCTGTCCGACAGGATCTGCTTAAAAGTGCCTTCATTCCAAAACGAGTGTGTGTGTGTGTTTGTTCCATCATTGTCATCCAAAAGGATATGTGCATGTGTCAGTCTGTCTGTCCCTTCATTGCCATCTAATGCATACGTGTGTGATCATGTGTGTCTGTCTGTGTCCTTTCATCGGCATTCACTGCAAAAGGATATGTGCATGTGTCTGTGTTCTTTCATCGCCGTTCAGGGCAAAAGGATATGTGCATGTGTCTGTGTCCTTTCATCGCCGTTCAGGGCAAAAGGATCACAACAGATCTCTCCCAGATAAATAAAGCACAATATGTGGTAACCAACTAACATTCGCTCATTAAAACGCTAAATCACTTAATATCTGACATATCATCAACTATATATCCATATACAATATATCAACTAATATTCTACTTCAGAAAACTGCATTTGTATCCAGAATATCCTTGTTCCTGTTTTAGCAAAGACAAAGTCAGTTGTTGGTGAGTGGCAGACAAGCCTGTACATAACACATAGCACATAGCTTCTTATTTTATTAGTGTACTTCAATCAGTTTAACAACAATGATAAAAAAAACAATTGTCACTCCATCATACAAATCTGATTGAAGAAGCTAAGACACAAACACATAAGGCTGACACTGAATTGTACAAGTGGCAGATGGCTTCAACTTCAAGGACTAGTGTCCTTTCACACAATCAAATATGTTTTTATAAACTCATTTTGTCATTGTTTCGTTTTGTTAAGGAGAAAGACACTTTAAAAGAGGATGGAGTTGGTTGTTGAGTTTGGCTTGTTGCCAGCAAGAACGTAACTCAAGTATTGTGTTTTTATTTTTATTTTTTTGGGCTGGGGCCAGCTTGGGTAGTGTCAGTTGTTGACACTTGTCACACTGTCCCCCTCTGGCTAAATGTTATGCTACAGTAACGGTCACTCAAATGATAAACAGTCAGGGCAGCTATATTTATTTCTACAATTAGTTGTGTTTGTTCAAAGCAAACAAGCCAACTAATGAGAAAACATACAAACATGCGACTCATATCACAGTCCAGTCTTGCCATTTAGGGGATAAAAAGAGCCAATTGGTCACATGGCAAGTTCTGCTTGGGATTCCTACATCTGATTCAGGATGACAAAAAAAAGGAATTGATGGGTGGATGGCTACTTCATTGCGTTTCCAAAACCTGCAATGGTGCCAAACCAACTGCTCAACACCTACTCCACTCTTTGTTCATCAAGCTGTGAAGTCATTGTGACAAAGTGTTACTTCCACTGTTCAGCACATCAACAAAGCACACAAGGACATTTTTGTCTAGACAAGAAATCTGAATAAAATTAGCTCATTTTATATATATTGGTACTCACATACTATATAGATATAAAAAATTAAAAACGTGAAAACATCAAAATAAATAAATTAATTAAAAACTTAAGGCTGCCAGTTAGTCAGGAGAGGCGTCCGTCATTTACACTGGCACAAAATGGACTAAGCTCTTTTTTACAGCTGATAATTGAATGGAGTTAGCCAATGAAAGTGGGCGTCAGGGGCTTTGAAAAGGACAGGGGTCGATTGTAAGGCCATGCATAAGGGCGGGAGGGTGCTGAACCAGCTCAGGATGGTGGCGTGGAAAAGTGTCAAAGCTCAAGCACAGAGTAAGTGACGTCACAGATAACGGTTAATTCCAGATAGTCCCTCCAATCTGTGAGGACTAACCCTGGTAGTGTATGCTGGTCTCATGAGGATGATCTCTCTCACATGTCCAGACCAGGGCAGGAGCGGGGGGTGCACTTACACTAGGCATAGGCTGAGGTGTCCTAAGCAGTTTCACAGGCATACTCCAGAGGACAATAGTAGAATGCACATCCAGAGAAAGGCCCCTTTATTATTAGGCCCCTGATTGGCCCAGCTTGGTCATTTCATTCAGACACTGGGAGTGATGGAAGGATGACTGACTGCAGGTTTCACCTCTACGCAGTTCACTAACGCTTCTGATTGGATAAAAGTACTCTGTTGTTGATGTGAACAGAGTACGGGTAAACTACTATCATGCTAAGTTAGAACTGTACACTAATAACAATCAGACAGCATGGTGCTATGAACATACACAAATCACGCACGCACACACACACATGCACACACACAGAAGTCAGCACCATTGATCCGTAAATAGTGAAGAGGTGTTGAGTGGACAGCTCTATCAGAGCTTTCTGCTAATCAGCTTTCCCATCTTCCCAGTGTCATCATACAAAATGACACTCCATTCATTGTCAATAGATAACCAGTAATCCACAGATTGATTTAACTTCTGACAGCTAAAACACATTTTATCTTGTCCTTGTTTTTCAAACATCACATTTTTTGTAAAGGTTTCAATCTGCTTGTACTCATTTAAAAAAAAAAATCAACTTTTGTGTTAACAAAAACAATCAGATCAAATAAATACCTGAGGACCAGCCTCATGAACATTACAAGAACACGTAAATGACCTCAAACACACTAGATCTCAAGTAAATTGTTTTCAACAAGGCTAATGATTATGATCCAATGGGTAGTAGTGGGTGAAGGACCTATGGTGACTTAACATATGAGGGCGCAGACCTGGAGTAGTGACAACAGGAGGGCACCAGTGAGTGGAGCAAAGAAAACATGGAGAGAGAGAGAGAGAGAGAGAGAGAAAGAGAAAGAGAGAGAGAGTTGGGTTTTGTGTGTGTGTGTGCATGCATGCGTGTGTTGGTGAGAGGGAAAAGGGTGCACCCTATTGCGCTGGTGCCCAGGTAGACACACAGACACACACTTGTGTGTGTGTGTTTGTGCGTGTGTTTGGGTGGGTGGTCAAATACTGATATTGTGTGAGGGGCGAGGTAGTAAAGAGAACCTGCTGAAAGTGAACAACACAACGCACATGTGTTGAGTGAGTGTGTGTGTGTGTGTGTGTGTGTGTGTTTGCATGAGTGACTTCAAATTTCATTCATGAGTAAGAGCCTTCCCTTTCATAAGACGCGGGGGAAATGCTGCTCTCTGAAGCATTAAAGAGAGAAAGAGAAAATGACCTTACATCCAAACCACCACATGCACAAAACAAAATGTATGTATTGTTTTGTGTATGTGGTGGTTTGATATGTATGTATGTATGTATGTATGTATGTATGTATGTATGTATGTATGTATGTATATGTTTATATCTTGATGGTAGTAGATAAACTGTGTTGCCATGGCTTAGTCTGGAACTATAACACATGCCTTACAATCAGTTCACACAATTCACACAATTCTTTTTCATTCCTTCTATCTCTTTTTCTCTTGCTTTAACTTCCTCTTTTTTCCACTGCCTTTCTCTCGCTCCGACTTTTTCACAACAGTCATTACACACAATAACTACCCATCTTTACAGTACTACATATTTACATCTGTCTCTACAAAACCAACAACCTCTCTACACAAAAACACAAAAAACACATTGGTATTAAAATGCGGGGTGGGGTGGGGGGGGGGTTTACTGTGGGCATAGGCCATAAGACATAGGAGGCCATAAGACATAGGAGGCAAACCGTGGAACACATCTGAACCACTATAATCTCAACAGGAAGCTCCACTCTGTAGTCCAACTAGTCCATCTGCATTAATTTCACAGTGCATCTTCAGCAACTTGAGGAGCTTTATTCCCCAGGCTGCTCAAACGTTAAAGTTACATAATGATACATTAAGTTATGTTTTGTTTCGTCATTACATCAGGACTTTGCTGATATGCAAACCCACGACCAGCAGTTAAACTCAGTGCACAGTTGCATAGTTCTTTCTCAGTGTGGGTAAATTTTTTTCTCTTACTACACTCAAACGCACACAAAAACACACATGCACTCATGCATGTATGTGTGTTTACATTTACACAGATCACACACACACACACACACAACACACACACACACATACACCCACACACACAGTCAAACATACAGACTCGCATTCAAGCAACAAGCAGTGCATGGAGGAGTCAACAACAAAGACATAGTGCACTCCACTCCCTCTGTGGATGCTTTCCATATTTGCTCGGGGCCCTGTTTGTTTTTAGGGCAGGTGTCTCCACACCGTTTGCATACACCCTGCAATGGATGTTCTCTGAGGTGTTTTAGCCTGGGCTACCCTCTCTGTTCTTGCTAACACTTAGCTATAGTGTCAGACTGGCCACTGCATGTGCGCAAATCTCTATATTTGGACTATTTGACTATATTATGTGACGATATATATATTGATTTTTTTTTCTATGATAAGACACCACAGTGACTTTGCAAAAAGATGAGGTTGTGTGTCTGTGTGTGTGTGTTGCATGTGTGTGTGTGTGTGTGTGTGTGTGTGTGTGTGTGTGTGAGACTACATCTGTATGTGAGTGTATAGTCTCAAGTGTGTTGTCATTAGTGGTCATGAGCTAACAAAAGCTGTTTGCCTAAACATTCAGTGCATATTGTTCTCACCCCATGCCCCGGTTTGTGGGGTGGTGTCTTTTGTTTGTTTAGGCAAATGATAGTTGTCGTGTGTGTGGGTGTGGGTGTGTGTGTCAGTGCATGCTCATCTATTTGGTACCTCACAGAGCCAGCTGCAAGTTGTTAGAGACAGCACAAGATGCACTCCAGATGATGGCAATTGGCTATTTCTTCCTATGCCACCTCTACACGCTCATTCACGTTTTTGTAAACCTCATGACTCTCTGCTTCCTCGCCTCCCGCCGGACTAAGCGGTCGGGTCGAGACGGGGAAAAAAAGTGCTGAGGGTCAAATTTTGCGGTGATGGTGGGCTCCTGCCAGGCAGAGAGGTGAACGACTGCATGAACCAAAAAGCAAAGAAAAAGCTCACATAAAAAGGCCAGAATGGTGCAAAAGGCAGATGACAGAGAAAACCAACGGCAAACAGGTGGAGCTTCTCAAAAAACAAAACAAACAAAAATAAACAAATATAAAGGAAAAACAAAAACACAACTTGGCTTCCGTCAAAGAATGACAAATAAGTGGAAAACCACATATTTCTATAAAAACACAGAAATACACACACACACACACACACACACTCACACACACAAATAAACCTGGAGACCAACACTGTTACATCTAGTAGGTATGTCCTGCAGGGCTTCATTGGAATGCAGGATGCAGTGAGTGATGAGAATGTTTTCTTACTGTCCCAGAGGCCTGTGGGGCTTTGGCTGCAGGGGACAGTGCTGCCTCTGCTGTGAGATCCTCAGATGGGCGGCCGTAGAAGGGGTTAGGAGGTATCCAAACACCATGGCAGAATGTGTGTGTGTGTGTGTGGTTAGTGGGGTGGGGTTTGGAGTGGACAGCGGGTTGTTTGTGGACAGCATCCACCCCTTCCCCTCCCTCTGCACCTCCCTCCCCTCTTTGGCCGAGCCCAGGCCTGGTTGGCTGGGTGGTGGTGATGGGTGAGTGGGCAGGGTGTCGTCGTATGGTGTGGTGTAGTCGGTGGCTCAGTAGTCGGCCACAGGGGCCATATCTCTGCTCAGAGTAACCGTCACATTGGTGTAGAGAGTCCTCCGTGACACTCGGGGGTTGTAGCGCAGGTTGCTAAGACCATCCAGGGCCTGTCTCTCCTTGGAATGACGCAGTAAGGTGTACCTGGATGCGGGGACAGGTATACTAGGTTAGCAAACTTAGTTGAGGCTTGATTACCTTTGCCAGGGCATCCCACATAACATATAAACAAACACAATGTAACAATACACAAAACACACAAAGCTGAAAATACACAACATAACAATGCAGAACATAATTACACAACAATATCCACCAAGTCAAGTCAGAGGTTGATTGCCTTTCCTAGGAAGGTGTCCCCTGTCACATATCAAACCTGCCTGAACTAAGTAATACTTTCTAACTAGGTAATTACAAACCACTCTGTGTGTATAGACATGAGTTATCCAAACAAGCAGGAAAATATTTGCCCTGTCTGCTCCTACTACAGCACACCTACATAAACCCATCCGACTTTTACAACATCCCTTAGGATCTCAATAAGCTCACTGTGGGACATGTTGGAACAGGTGTCGAGTTAGAGCAACATGCTGGATATAGAAAAACCCTGGATCATAACCAATTACTTTACTTATAATAGACAGACCAAGTCAAGACATGCCAGTAACACGCTTTACTGTAACATGTCATATCTCCTGAGTATTGAACTACTGAGTTATTGCAGCACTGGCTCTCCAGTGGTATTATGGGTAATTACTAATGTCCTAATTCGTGCTCATAGCATTGATGATATTGTTAGCTCTTGTGCCATATGCAATTAAAGACATGTTATGAAGTTATAACAGGATGGGTCATGATATCTTGGTGACTCTACATAAATGTAACATGGCAACAGTGATTATGCAAGTGTGAAGAATAGTGGGATAGATGGTGCTATTGTTACATTCACAATGTCCAAGCCTGTGTGGGAGTGTGGGAAATGTCAAGACTCAAGTAAAGGTTGTGATAATGGGATGAGTGTTATGGGCTGTATGTCCTCACCTTCCGAGGAATTGAACTTCTCCACGGTGATGGTGTGGGATGGACATGTAGCGACCAATTTCCCCAGGCGGTCGGCTCACTGTGTATCCGGCGTACTGCACCCTGTTCAAGACACACACACACACACACACACACATATCTTGACATGTACCCCAGACACAGTGCACAGGAAAGTTCCTAAAATTTTCCACACCTCTCACACATGATCTGCATCTGCATGCAGTCTACTGTGATCACTAGGGCATCTGATCCCTGCGCACAGCTCTGGTGACGGTGACACTGAGTGACAGGGTGAGACAGGGGCAGAAGCAAGGTGGCTAGGTCACTGACACACACACACACAGACACACACACACACACAGACACAAACAGACAGACAGACACACACACACAGACACAGACACAGACACACACACACACAGGCAGACAGAGACACCCACACTCACACACACACACACACACCACAGACAAGCGCACACATACACACAGACACACGCACACATACACAAACACACACACACACACACACACACACACACACACATACACAGGCACACACACATACAGCTTGTTTACACACTGAATACTGTACACAGACTGTTTTCTCAATTTCATGCTTTGTTTGAGTTTTGTTTTTTGGCCAGGTGCACTGCCCTGATAAAGGCAGTTACTGGAAGAGTGGACAATGCAATTGCCAATGCCACAGCCATATAAAACACACACACCATAGACCATGGTGCTTGTGTGCGAACAGATATGCCCACACAAACCACCAGGAAGTGGAAGGGGCTGAAGACAATGGACCATCATGAGGGCCACATCCAGTGGTGGGGATTGATTATGTAGGTTACAGCTGAGCTGGTGGCAGATGGCCTTACCTGTGCCACAGGTCATCGTCCTCGCCGCCCCAGCCCCAGAATGCATTGGGAAAGCCATTGATCTTCCGGTACTGCACTGCAGTCAAACCACTCACACCACCAAAGAACTCTTGGTATGGAAGACTGAGATACAGTGAAAAAAAATTAATCAATGCCTATACAACTATCAATGCCTACACAAATCCAACATTAGTAGAACTGCTGTCTAGCAGGCCCCAATATTGACACCTACATTTACATAAAATTACAGTAATTTAGCAGGCAGTAATTTTGTCATTAATTCTGATGCATTCTGATGTACATCAATATGTTGTCTGTCATCATCCATAGCTCGATTATTAGTGTAACATGAGTCTGTGATAGGCAGAAGTTGGCATCCAAGTAAAAATCTTACCACATAATTTGCTCCTTCCATTCACTAGAAATTCGAGTTATATGATAGTATGCATTCATATCCATGGATGATCTAATAAGTGATTGTCACTTGTGCTAAGCTGGAGGAATTCACACTAGGAATTCCACTCTCTGATGTCCATCTCTTGTGAAAGGGACTTACATGTACGAGTACTTGTTGAGTTTGACTGCGAAGTGGCGTGGCAGCTCTCCACAGCCATAGTAGTTGCGGTCGTTCTCCATGATGTGGTCCACGTCGTGGAAGATCAGGCAGTCCCAGTCCCCGTCCTGCATGGCTTCCTTGAAGCCCACGTTGAACAGCATGGCTCGGTTAAATGGCTCATTGCCCGCCTAGAGAAGTGTTCACACACACATGCACATGCACACACACACACACACACACACACACACACACACACACACACACACACACACACACATTCATCAATTGTTGAGTCAAGATCACTTGTTATCATGTACTGGAAAAAGTTATATTTTGATTATCATTATCTGTGATCTATGACTCCATGTTTCCATGTCTTATGGGCACCGTGTCCATTAGAAGTGCAAGTAACTGGATGAGGAGATAAGGTGCATACCAGTAAGGGCAATTAAGACCCATTATGTTACCTTACACAGTGAACTCTGAACAGACAGGTAAAGGCAGAGAGGACTCACAGTGTGTGTGTGTGTGTGTGGGGTGTGTGTGTCAGGTGTGTGTGTGTGGGGGGTTTGAGTGTGTGTGTGTGTGTGTGTGTGTTTGGGGGTAGGTGGCTGTGGGACTGATAAGGTGTATTAAAGAGATTCAGTTTGCTGTTGCGCCATTGCTGGATGCTTGACACACTGGCTATTTGTAGCTTTCCCAAGCCCGTTGTGGGTACAGTGCGGCACATGGTGAAAAAAGGATGTGTAATCTGTAATGTGTCTGTGGTGGCAGCAGGTTGAGTAAACGCTGTTGCTCAGAGGGAGGATGGGCCAGCAAAACCTACCTGCTCGATGACGTAGAATGCAAACTGTAACCGCTGCCTCTGCAGGATTGGGATCAGGTGCCTGAACAGGATAGGCAAGTGTTCGTGGCGGTTCCTGAATGGTACCAGTATCGCCACCTAGTGCACAGGAGGGTAAAAAATGAAGCCGTCATTCTCAAGTCTCTCTCTCTCTGTCTCCCTCTCTCTGATGTGAACCAGAGGAGAGAAGAAAGAACTTTCTGGCAGACGTTACTCTGCTCTCTGCTTGAGCTATGGGCTCCCTGGATGCAAACAAACTTGTTCCTGCACCTGCAGTCGCCATGGCAACTGTAACTACCCCCCCACCCCCTGTCTGTTTACCCTGTGGAGTGCCAAACCCAGTATAGTTTTAGAACAAGAGTCAGGAATCAAACGCTTCTTTTTGAAAAGAGCACCCATACTCCTGCTTGCTATGCAAAGAGCTGACAGCTGTGATAGTTGTACAGCCACACACACACACACACACACACACACACACACACAGCAAACACAAGACACACACTTACACACAGACACGTACACCTACACACACACAGACACACACTCACACACACAGCCGGAAGTCTCAGAAGGTGCTGACTGAATGACAGACAGATGTTTGTGCTAAAGATGACAACGTGACAAACGGCTGTTGTGCTGTGTGTGGGGAGCAGGGGAGAGATGGAGGCCAAACCTCCCACTGCTCAAAATGACATCAGGATCAGGAGCTCTCTGTGCAAATGGTGAAGAACTCAAGGTTGAAAGCTTGCTCTTCATCAAACACCAACACACACACACATACACACACACCTTTCATGTGTTCAAGTGCCTTGAAGTTAAAGTTGAAAGACAGGCTGACGCAAACAAACTAAAACAGATTGTGCAAATGTGGGTCTGTGTGTGCATGTGTTCGAGCGTGTTTGATGAGCAGAGTACGTCACTGGAACAGGACTGTTGGGGTGTGTTTTTTTTTCTGTGTCTTACCTTCCAGCGTGGGATGCAGTCGTGAGGTTTCCAATTTCCCCCCATGCTCAGGGTGGGGTCCTGCTTCAGCAGAGACTTCTCCACCTCCTCAAGAGCGATCTCACTCATGTTAACCTCAACTTGGCCCTCTGCAACAACAACGTACAGAACTTTCAGTACGGTCTGGACGAGGTACTGATGGCACAGTAGCCAGTAGTAACATTACTAACCTCACCTCTGTCTTACAGATCGAGACAAGATATGATGTGAAATACTTCCATCAGTGTAGCCCAAGTTTACATATAACATATTATGGTCTGTTCTTTATATGTCCAAATAAAACATTATTATGCTTCTGTATTAGGTAGGGTTGCTATTGAGAGCATGTTTTTTGAGTTACTTTTCACTGATTCAATCTGAAAACAAAGACAAGCAGCGATTAGTCAGAAGGGGGTGGGAGAAGGATAGCAGGGTGTTTTATTTTTATGGTAATGTTTTGGAAAAAGCTTAATGTGTTTTGTGTGTGTGTGTGTCTGTGTGTGTGTGTCCATACTCACTCATAGAAGGCAGACGCTCTGGGCAGACCTGGTTGGGTAGGTAGGTGAAGTCCAGTGGCAGATAGGGGGTCGTTGGCACTTCCTGCTCACTCACGTTGAAGTCATAAGCATAGTCTGTTTAAGCAACCAGTTATCAATCAGTAAACATGTTAAAGGTTTGAGCGTGTGTGTTTGTGTATGTGTGCGTGTGTGTGTGTGTGTATTTGCATGAATAACATCATGAATAAGTATGAATAACTGACAAAGGTTATTGACCCTTCCACCACACGCATGCATGCACACACACACACACAGAAACACACAAACCAAAAAGAAGCTTTAATTGATTCTCTGGCTAATATGTAGCATACTGTCATCAAACACTACCCAGGTTCATTCCTCCTCTCCTCTCCTCCTGACCCCATGTCCCTTGACCTCTGTCTGGTCTGTCAGTTGGCTTCAAATTAACAATAGCATTGAGTCACATGGGGAAACACAGTGGAAAATTTGTCTGATACCGCGGCTCCCACTCTTGTTTTCACCCTTTCCGCTATTTTTTACCTTTCTTCTCACCTTTTGTGACTAGCATTGTGCTGGATCATGCTGGATATTTTGACTTTCAAAAGACCGATCTTTTTCCCTAGGAGACGAAGCTCTAGCATCACTGGGTGCCTCCATCTGCTGAGCTGCGGCATCTAATTTTGCTACGTGCGGCAGAGACTAAGTGGAGGGAAACTAGAACCGAGGCTGTGAAAGTGATGGTGAAGAGTGGTGTAGTGGATCATTCACTCATGGCTCCAGTGGAGGCCATGTGCCTGCAGATGGCTACATTCCGCTGTCCAGGTTCGGAGGAGGCGGCCCTGTCTACTGATCATTTTGGCTGTGCAGTGGTCTCCATTCTCACATGGATGAGCCATCACCATAACCACCTTGGCTGAAGAAGATGGCCTATCCTGACGTCACTCCTCCATCACAACTTCAAAGCAGCCACTGTCTGGATACAAACTGACTAACCACGTCTGGGTCCGTAGGCTACATGGATCCTGATCCCATATGGACTAATGCCCATTTATTTTCCTTTTTCTCTTTGATTCAGCTAATACTCCAATTTATGCAATTTCACTCCATGTCTAACATTAGCATTTCAGTGTATGTGACAAATAAATTCCTTGGTCCTTGAAATTTCATCCTCTTTTTTATAGTCTTTCCCCCCAACCTCTAACCCTCTCTCTCTCTATCCCCTCTCTCTCTTTCTCTCTCTGTGTCTTGTTTACTAATTTTATTGGTCTTGTAAATTTCTCCCTCTTTTTCTCTTTTCTCTCTCTTTAATTGACCATCTATCTGTCTGTGTTGTCAGTGAGCGTGATTGTATCTGGGTGTGGGTCTGTGCTTGTGTGCATTGTGTGTGTGTGTGTGTGTGTGGCATTTGACCTTTACCTGTGCCATTGATGCTGCTGTAGGCATTTCGCACCATCTGGTCAATGACATCTTGGCCTATCTTCTTGATCTGCATCCCACGAGCCTGGACCATGAACAGGTACTCATTCACTATGGTCAGAGTATAGGGAGAGACAGAGACAGAGAGAAAGAGAGAGCGAGGAAGGGAGTGGGTTGATGGAGAACTTTAGTCAAGGTCCAGAGCGCAAAGGTGGGACACAATTTGTCAGTGAGTCATGTAATAAGATAAAAAGAAATGCATAATCCACTCTGGATACCACAAGTAGTTATTTTGACAGATAGAGCGACCGCGTAACTGGTGTAATCAGAGCCACAAAGTAAGTTTCCCAGTCCTTGTCAATCATATACCTAATGTGCTTAATCTTACTTTTGTTTTCATTGATTTAATGGCAAATAGTAAATTAATCAAGTGTAACATGAAAGAGGGGTGAAGCATTTTGCGGGACGAAAAAAAAAAGCTTCAGACTAATTTACAGTCGTAGCCAACTACAAATATGGGTCAGAAGATTAACAATGCACATGTTTGAATAATATTTTGGAACACATTAATCTCGGCCAACTAAACTGAATGTTTGCTTTTGTAGAAGGTCTGGCCACGACCATTGTGATAGAGAGTGAAAGGTAGCTGATAAGCTGGAGGTGATCGGGCTAGTGGCCAACAGATAACATGTGAGGCAGCGGAAACGTACAAATAAGTGTGTGAAGTGTGTGTGGGGTTGGGGGGGCAAAAAGTAGCAAGTGTGCACACACACACAGACACACTCACAAAAAGGCGCAGAACAGCCGTGGTGATTAGCCAGGAATGTTAAGTGGGCCTTGTGAACTCCACAGGCACAATCCCACATTGTTTTTCCCTCTTTTATCTGAGGTTTGCTGCACCACCTGACACAGAGCAGCTGACAGTAAAGGCCTGCCCACACTGTTAACCATAACCATAAAACACTACAGCCATAGCCATAACTAGAAAGCTACTATAACCTTAATGGCATACTGACCGACCTGATCTCAAAATAATCAATTCTATTGATTCTCAAAATAATCAATAAAAAGGTACTGTGATTATACAGTTCTCAAAATAAGCAATATTAAGATTTCTCTTCATCTGTAGTGTGGCTGTTGTCCTTATCAGCTAGAGTGCTACTTTGAGCTTGTTTTCTGGTGATAGCGTTATCATTGGCATCGAGAAGGGGACCCAGGGGGTTGGGTACATGCATGAAGCTGGCTCAAACATGGGTGTGATCTGGTTGGGAGACTCAAGCCAGTGCAGTAAATCACCTAGGTTAATGTTTCTTAAAGTCTGTTCTGATTCTGGTGAAAGATTCTGTGTATTGTCTTGTTTATTTACTGTCTGTTTGTTTCCCAGAGCCAGGGCCCAGGACCCTGTATAGTCACTACTATTTTCACCTAGTGAAACTAGTGATACTATGCACAGCATGAACAAGTGAGTTTCGCAACGTGATTTGAAGAAGGACAGGCATGTTGTGGTATGGATGTCCTGTGAAAGTACATTCCAAAGTCAGGAAGCGGAATGGCTAACGGTTCTAAATAGCGGCGGATAGGCAGGTGGTGTGGTGAAGACGAAGGCAGGTCAGGAATGGTGTGTGCAGGAAGCAGTGTGTACTTCATTCAAGTACAGTAGAGCTTGGTTATGAAGGACTTTGAACTTTAAGGAGTAGAATAAAATAAATAAATAAAAACAACAATAAAAAAAAAACATTGGTCCAAAATTGCAAAATTGCATTGCTTATATTCAGCATTTAGCGCAACCTAAGCAAAAAAAATGGTCTAAGTAGCATATGGACCTATTATAATTTGTGGTTATGCTGTAAAAATGCACTTTTCATGGTTAGTAAGACAAAACGGAGGCTTTGCCAAGTGGTAAGTTAGAGGTGGTACACTATGGTTGCTATGTATCTGTTGCTACACACCTGGCATGCAAAAGAGAAGCACTACTGAAAGGGAGATGACAGAGACCGTTTGAAAGGCACTGAGGAAATGAAATAACCTTCCTCATTTGTGACACAGAGCCAATGTGTCAACAGGGAAGTGGAGAGGTCTCTCTCTCTCTCACACACAGAGAAAGAGAGAGAGATAGAGATAGATAGATAGAGAGAGAGAGAGAGAGAGAGAAACTGACTGGCTACCAAAAGAGGAATGTCTTAGCAACCAGTGCAAAAGTGCAAAGACAGTGTTGTTAAGAATACATTTCTTAGCAGAATGCACAACACTTCAACAGACTTCTGAAAATCTGAAGAAAAATATCCTGATTTTATGACTACCAATCCTTATATTTTGGGTGAAGACAAAAACACCCTTATTATGGCTGCTCAGTACATCCTTGCCTGCCACCAACAGAGGGACAGTGAGTGACAGTTGTACATATCCTCTCTCTCTCTTTCTCTATGGTATGGTATGGTATGGTATGGTATGAATTTATTGTCAATTTCTTCACATGTACAAGACATACAAAGGAATTGAAACTGCGTTTCTCACTCCCCTGTGGTGGGAGAGCAAGGGGCCGCAGCCGGATGCCCGCGCCGCCCATGTTCCAAATTAGGGGGATGAAAGGCACAATACAGCATAACATGAGGAGAGAGGAGTAGAAAAAAAAGGCATCACTAGACTATGCTCCAATGGGGAGCACAGTGTAGGGGCGCAAAAAAAACACCTCAGCACACAAGCACATATAGAATACAAGACCTGCAACGAGAAGAAGGTGGGATAAGACATAAAAGGGTATGAAGCGGCAAAGTTTGTGTGTGTAACGGCCAGAGAGTCGCTTCTTATGGCCTCCAATCTGTGAGCCTCTTTCTCTTTCACACACACACACACACAAACACACACACCATACTCTGTTTTAAATTACCTATATAATATTCAAAACACAAATCACATTACTATTTCCCAGAAATGATTGTTCATAAAACAAGCTGCCTGTATGAATGTCTGTTCAGGTTCAGACACAAATTTTACCCATATATTCTGAGAGGGAGAGAGAGAGAGAGACAGAGAGTTCCTCGTATCCTTCTTATCTATTCAGATAATACTTTTTTTCGACATTGCACACTTTAGAACCCTTCAAGTCAGTCAGATAGAAAAAACAGCACACACCCATGCCCTCTCTGTCTCTCTCTAGCACACCAACCCACACACACACACACACACAGTAGAGTTCTCTCTACTAAGCAAACAATGACCACCATTGCAGTCGCACACTTCATTGAAGCTGACCCTGTGGCTTTCTTCTTTTGTCTAGGGGGAACTCCATCATTATTAGGTGCCTTTGCTAAGCTTGAGCAGAAACAGAGCAGTCGACTCAATAGCCTGTGCCGTTAGTCAGCTAGCAGTGGACACCCTTGGCCGGCAGGCTAGCAGGCTTAACGAGTGGCCGGTGGGCCACAGAAAGGGCTGCCAGGTTAAAGAACAGTGCACAGCACAAGGGCCTTCATAGGACCATGGCTCCACTGCCTAGAGAAGAGCTGGCGAGTGTGTGTGTGTGTGTGTGTGTACGTACAAACTGAGGCCTCCAGGGCTAGCATGTGTGTACTTTATCAGATCAATCTTGTTATTTTGGAGTTTCTTCAGCCACTCTGAGATACAAAGTTGTATTTGTGTGTGTGTGTGTGTGTGTGTGACCTTGCATTGTGAGTAGGCATATGTGTGTGTGTGTGTGTGTGTGTGTGGTTAGTTGGCACACTCAGTCACAAGGTTATAAGGATAAAACTGGGAACAATGACTGTTTGATCAAAGGGGACATAATGCATAGTGCATAGTCCTTTGATCATCCTTCTCTGTGTGTGTGTGTGTGTGTGTGTGTGCTTCATGCTTGTATCTAAATATGTCCATTTATGACTATGATTCACACTATGATGAACACATGTGTTGTAGGTGTAAAGTGTTCTGACACATATCTTGCATTCCTTCATCACAACTAGGCCTTGTGTGTGTGTGTGTGTGTGTGTATGTTTGTGTCCTCAGCATGTGTATGTCTGTCTATTTTTAAAGCAGTTCTCCCAGGGAACCACTAACTCATGTACACTACATAGTCTTACACCCATGCAGACATCACTTAAAATCACATTTAAAACATCACATTTAAACATCACATTTAAAATGTCAAGTGCAACTCTGGATAAAAGTCACCATGTACTTTCTGATAAGAGTCATCATGTGATTTATGTCTGTGTGTGTGTCTCTGTGTGTGTGTGTGTGCGCATGAACATGCATGCGTGTTTTAATCTATGAGGAGCCACTCAAGACATTATTCATATATACATATATTCTCATACATACATATATTACATACATATATTCTCACACCTCACACTCTGCTGCTATAGCTATGCTGCTATAGCCCTTGGACTGCACATCTGTACATCTGTATATACTTAATACATCTGTACATAACTATCTCTATAGCACATCTGTATATTGCCCTTATATTGAATCTATATAGCACATCTGTATATTACCCTTACTATCTCTTCACCTTACATGTATATTGCTCTTCTGCCTATTTATTATTGCTACTCTTATCTGTATATAATTTGCTCTTTAACTGTACATACTGCATACTGTATATACTGCACTTGCTGCTCTTTGCACTTCTGATTAGATGCCAAACTGCATTTCGGTACCTGTATTTATACATGTGTAATGACAATAAAGTTGAATCTAATCTAAATCTCACTCTCACATACATACATTCTTCTCGCACTTACATACATTCTTCTTTCACATACATACATTCTCCTTACACGTACATACATTCTCCTTTCACAAACATAAAATTTTCACACTCACATACATACATTCTCCTCTCACATATGTGTACTTTTACATTTATTTTACACCTTTCACACACATATGTTTTATTCTCACATACATGTATTTTTACTCTTACATACATATATTGTACACATCTCACATACATATACATTACTCTCACATATGTATATTTTCCTTTCATATACATTCATATTTTTCATCTCTAAAGAGAATATGTGCATATGAAAGAAGAATGTATGTATGTGTGAGAAGAATATATGTGTGTGAGAGTTGAAATGGAAGCAGTATAGTGGAAACGGAATGTGAGGCATTTATCAAGCTGTGATTGGCTGAAAATGTCTGGTCCTGATCCTAATGGGACGAAGGTAACATAACTCATACGATATTATGGAGGAACTCGAGGCAGGTGCACTAAACAAAGCCATCGCTGTCCT
This sequence comes from Tenualosa thibaudeaui, assembly GCA_027481765.1. Taxonomy (NCBI): domain Eukaryota; kingdom Metazoa; phylum Chordata; class Actinopteri; order Clupeiformes; family Clupeidae; genus Tenualosa; species Tenualosa thibaudeaui. The sequence continues at coordinate 10,129,035 of JAIFZK010000005.1, forward strand.
GAGGGGGATTTTGGCTTCCCCGCAGTTAGCCAACATATCCTCATCTGCTGAGCAGATAAGAATATGAACCAATACTACTGTTCTACAGACGAGGATGCTGTAAGTTATAAGAGCATAGACTAGGCTACTTTTAGAAATGTACGGGTCTGGAAGCGAATCGGATACAATATTTTCATACTTATTTTTTGTGGTCCGAGTTGAGGTTGGGTTAAGGGAGATAAAGACACCCTTAAAGAGTACAGGGCAGTTGAGGACATAAAGGGAAGGGTTGGTGGTGAGATGGAGATAGAGAGAAAAGAGAGAGAGCAAGCATGTGAGAGAGAAAGAGAGAGAGAGAGAGTAAATAGTAAATCAATGCTTAAGAGTGCTCTCTCTTTTCCATTTTCTCTCTCATTCCTCCTCCTCCTCCTCTTCTTCTTCTCTCTGCCCTTTTCTCCTCCATTAAAGGCAAGCCCTCAGGCTGGAGCTGTGGCCCTGATCAGTGCTTCAGTATTCTGGGCCACTAGCTGTGATAAACGCAATTAGATCCAAAAAGGGCCTGTTGTTCAGCCAGGGCCTGCCCAGACACACATAGTCAGACTACTGACCTGAGCTAGGAGGGACCCCGCTGATCAGAAAACAGCATTACAGACACGCGTTGTCCACTAAAACACACACACTGCCTGCACACACTTACACTCACTCCCACACACAGCCTACATGGCCAGCCTTGACTGGGGCTCTAGTAAGACATTGATTGACCTTGGTGTGCAGCAGAACAGCAGGCTCGTAACCCAGCCTCCTTCACGCACTATTTCCCTCTCTCACTCTGCTGGGGGGGTGGGTTGTAAATGCTGTTAACCACAGTACTAATGTCACACTCATGGGTATATACACACACAAACAAACACATACCACTGTGTGTGGGTTCAATTTGCAGAACAATTTAAGCACCATGATAGCTTCTGAACAATGCTGGAAAAAAATGCAGACAAAGCTGATGCATGGACTCCAGACACACACACACACACACACACACACACACCCACACACTATTAAGGCTCCATTGATCCTGGGAGGAGGCCTTTGTCCAGGCTGCCATCCTCGTGGTGTGAGATAAAGGCTGTGGCCGGACAGCCACTTTCTTTGTGAGCACTCTGGCTGACTCACAGCAAACCCCACCGGTTTAAATCTGTCAGCTCTGAAATGGGGTTACGCCTTGAAAACCAGCTAATCAGCAAGGCCCAGAGAGCCAGAAGGGGAGTACAGAGAGTTGGGGAGGGAGAGAGAGAGAATCAGAGAGAGGGAGAAAAAAAGGGATAGAGAGAGATGGGAAAGAGAGGGAGAGAGGGACCGAATGTACCATAAGGAAGAGAGAGAAGTAGATAAGCAAGACAAGGAAGCAAAGAAATAGAGGGAAAAAGAAAGAATGAGAGAGAAGAGAAAGAGAGCGAGAGAGAACTATGGGAGTGTGAGGAGTGAAATGAGGGAGCTTTTACCTCACAGGGCAGAAAATAAACGCGCCACATTAACGCAGTGCGTTCCAATCTATTTTGTGCTTAAGGTGCATTTTGTCCAAAGTGTGTTTTACACTGCCGCACAACACACTGGCAAAGCGGCAGATTCAGCAAAGCCAGCAGACCAAAAGGTCCAGTCCTGCAGCTTAAATTTACAGTCTGACCAAACAGTTTAACCAGACGCACAAAGTGTTCTGTATATCGATAACAGCTAAAGTCTGATGGATGAGATTTAAGAGGGAAAATTAGCTGCGTGGCAGAGCCTTGAACATAATGAATTACACACATCTGGTCTCAAGGTGTACACACCAGACACGTTATGAGAGCATTGGTCAGTGCTAAGTCCAGGAGGAGGAGTAGATTCTAATTATTTCTTATGACCTCAACAAGAAAGAAATGGGATGGAGAGAGAGAGAGAGAGTGAGAGAGAAAGACAGAGGGAGAGAAAGAGACAGGATGGGGAGAGAGAATAAGAAATGGAGAGAATAAATCAATGAAGTAGAGGGTGATATCCAAAGGTGCGGGCCACTCGCCCATGTCTTCAATTTGTAAACGTGCTGCAGACATGGGCGGCCGGTGTCTGATGGGAGAGCTTGAGTGACATGAGCATTATGGCTGATGCAGATGCCAACTCAAGCAGGGGAGAGAGAGAGAGAGAGAGAGAGGAGGGGAAGGAAGGAAGACCATAAAAGGACAGGACCATGTGAAGAGTATAAAAGGTGGATGAAGGTGGATGAGAATGAAAGAGGAAAAGCTGTGGGTTTGAGTGATGAGAGTGTGTTAGTGTGTGTGTGTGTGTGTGTGTTAGTGTGTGTGTGTGTGTGTGTGTGTGTGTGCATGTGTGTGTGTGTGCTTGTATTTTTCACTCCCTGTTTCTCTCAAGCACAAAAGCATATGAGTACTCACCCCTCTTTGCATATGTTAGAGCTAAAAATATTGGGGGAAGATGATATTTTTCATCAATCATACACACACACATACACATACACACAAGCACACACCTCTCTCTGTCCATCTCAGGAAGTCAGCACTGGGGTATTGACAAGCCATTAGAGGAGGAATGTTGCACGCAGTCTCTCATCAGTAGCTTAGCTGACTAAGAACCCACTCCCAGTTACACACACACACACACACACACACACACACACACACACAAACACAATTCCCCTGTGCTCCCCCAACATCAGGCACTACCACAACACAGCACAGTCAGACTGCTGACTGACTGCTGATCTGTTCACTTCCTTTCCCAAGTCATTACAGAGAGACAGCATGAAAGAAAAAAAAAGAAACTGGAGAAGAAATATGAAACTGCTGAGTTAGATGAGGGCTTTATGGAAACGACTAAGGAGTTGCTGTGCCTGAGTTTTTCACTCTGGCGCTCGCTCACCCCATCCCATTTTTCGCCCATCGAAGGCTAAGGGACAAACATAGCTACAGCTATGCTCAAGTTTGATTAATGCCCCCATTTCCAAAGTTCAGGAAACAAGATGCATCATAAACCATTTTGCAAATGCTTTTTTTTTTTCTGAGGCCTGCTAATTGGTCGCCTGCGTACAGCTAATAATAACATCTGCGTGTGTAGCAGCCGTGGAGAAAGTTTGGCCCACACTCCCCGACCGTCTACACCCTCACAAAACAGCTGACACAGATAATCTTCACGCAAAGGATCTAAAGAGTGGCAAGGGAAACGATGCCCAACGATGCCCAGATGTAGCATTGCCACGCCACTGACTGGAAATGAGACTTCGAAGAATCAAAGTCCAGATCCGTTGGCAGCAGTTGACTGGTTGTAATTTCCTCCTGAGTGCAACAACTCACGCAACTTTCCCACAGCTCACACAATTTGCCATCTTTGGCAAGGGCACTTGCCCAAGGGCACTTGAACCCATATTTGGTCAGGTTAATATCTCCCCAGAAAAGAGAACCTCAGATTAATCACCTCACAGGCAGGTTGCAACACTGCCTTTAGTTACTGTCAGACTACAGAGGCCACAGCCTCAGCAGCATGGAAAGGCAGGGCCAAGGCTCCTTATCGATTCACTGGAAAAGGTGGTGCCAGATTTAATCATAGCTCAGTGTAACTTCCTTCAAGGGTTCAGCAGATGCCTTCGTTTTACGGGTACGTGGGCTGCAAGTGCTCACCGCACTGCTTTACAGAATTGTAGGTGGTTTCTGTGTTCGGTGTGAGCTGAAAAAGACTCAGGTACATGATGGAAGAAGCCTTTCAAAAAAGTGTGTACAGGACTGGACTGGAACCAACTGGGGCCTGGTACTAACTGCTGCTTTGCTGGTGTATGTCTGGGTCCTGTAGTTGAGATTTGCGTCACAGTTCAAATGTTCAGTGCACGTTGTCTTCCTCTTTTAAAAATACTTCCTACACTATCACACATGTGCACGTGCACACACACACACACACACACACACACACACACACACACACACACACACACACACATACACACACACACAGGAAACATCTAAAATTACATAAAAATCTAAAATTACAATGGTGTACCTAACCATACATCAAAGGGCTGACTCACTCACTATAAGCAGAGTGCAGATGTAACTTTTTGCCCCAGTCACTACACCACCCTGTGATGAATCATCGCTTTCAGGATGTAAAATGAGAATTACTTCCCAAGGATTTTCCCGCTCTACCTAAAGTCAGTACATCTGAGTCATAGCTGCTCTTTTGCAAACACACACACACACACACACACACAAACACACACACACAGACACACACACACACATATACTGCTGTACTAAAAGTGCACAAGGGTTTATATCACAATTCACATATCACAATTCCCATAGCAATATCAATCAGAATAATGCTGATAAAGATAGTAACGAGAATTATGCATGTTTTTTAGTAATTACTCTGAGTATGACAACATATGTCATAACAGGCCAATACAAATCCTAAATTACACAGAAATATTGAGCAAACTACTGTATTTAGTCATAGCAATGTTAAACAGGAGAAAACACCACTATGTGTTTTAATGATGTATATTTTATTAATTTAGCCATTTTTATTAATTTAGCCACTCATTTTGCTCTTTCCCTTGTCCCATGTTTTAATGTCATTCTACCAGTGAGAACCAGGGCAGGATGACTCCCAGCTGAGGCCCACATGGCCGTCTGGCTCGCCACCACAGGCCCTCTTCCTGGGCATGCGACGTGACCAATCCCAGACCCCCTGCCCTGTCTGCCTGTCCTGGGTCTCGTGACCACAGAAGGGAGGACGGACCGCCCACAAAGGAGGAGGGCTTGGGTCATGAGATACACTGTGTGTGTGTGTGTGTGTGTTGCATTTCCGATTAACTAATTAGGTGGACATTTCTAAATAACCCACTGCTCCTTGCCCGGCAATGGTTAAATTTTTTTTTCCTGTGCCCAAGAACCTAGCTGCAAAGCTAAGAAACATCAGACTGATTCACTGAGCTAAAAAGTGTGTGGTAACTTTACAAAGCAGGTCTCCCCCACCAGAGAACATTTTACCAAGTACTGAACTCCCTCTTGGCCCAAACATGAGTCTTTCTCATTTTGATATAAAACTTTGGAACGGGACTCTTCCTTGTATAAATGTCAACACATCTCCACCTAGCACCTCAAGCACGCACACAAACAATCACTGCCGAATCTCTCCTGAGGGACTGATTTACTGTTTGGAGGCTGTAATCAAGTTCCTCACACACACACACACACACACACACACACACACACTATTGAGATCATCCTGTTTCTCTTCTCTCTTGTGGTTTTGTTTCCTAGCTGAGTGAAGTCTGTTGTTTTTAGGACCTCTGTGATTAGTACGGTCCTCAGTTTTATTTAAAGACATGCAGAATGTGCATTTAACACCAGCAATGACATATCTAACTTCAGAATGAAAGATACACTCACACACACATCGCCCCTGCGTCACAGAAATATACACATGCATGTGCACACCTCCCTCCACACCAGATCTCAAACACATAGACATTTTTTCTCTCTCTCTCTCTCTCTTAAACACACACACAGAGTGATATGGCACCCATTCCTTACTGCTCTAGATCACAAGGTCTAGTCATGAGTTCCGCATGAGGCTCCCACTCTGCCTACATCATGCTGCCTATTACAGTGCGCACACACACACACACACACACACACACACATACATATTCCATATTATGCAACCACTATGCACTATGCGTCTCGCATGGCACTCTTAACACGCTAATACACAACATCTACGTGTAATAAATTTGACTGGTATTTAGCAGACGCTATTCAAAGTGACACAGACTCACAACGTGGGGTTCGGGAATTGAACCTGGGTCAGTCAGTACCGTCATCTCTCATCCACTGTGTTCCCTGTGTTACATAATATACAAGCACAACAAACTGCATGGCTGTCTATGCCAGTGCGGGACATAGCACAGAAAGCTGCCTCTTCTTCCAGCATAGCTGCCTGAGGTTGTTCTATTGTTCATATCATACATACCCACTTAACATACATAACCCCTACATAACCCCTTCAGCCTGACTCTCAGATGCCCCTTCCCCCAAGCAAGGGCGTCCGCTAGTGTCGCCTCACAGGCGCGGGTGTGTGATGGGTGACATTCTCCTGCTCTGTCTCCCTGGCAGCTCTTCACATAAAGCAGGAGCAAACACAGGTTGTAGAGGGAACTATAAACATGGGCTTGGCCTCTTTCACTCTCTCTCTCTATTTATCACTTTCTCTCTCTCTCTCTCTCTCTCTCTCTCTATTTATCTCTCCCTCTCTCTCTCCCCACTCTTCCCAGCACACTCTCTTTCTCTTGCTCTGCTCCATGAGGGTTGTTATTTACAGTGGGCTTGATGGGTAATAGCAAAATGCAAGACAGATGAAAGGAGCACACACACACACACACACACGCACACACGCACACACGCACACACACACACACAACCAAGAGATGAAGTGAGAGTAAAAGAAACCAATGATAGACAGATAGTGAAGAAAGAAAGAATGAATGTTTTCAGTGCATGAGAATGAAAGGTCTCTGAGGAAGAATGAGCAGAAAAAAGTGAAAGGAAACTCAAACACATAAGCAAGACAAAATAAAAAAAAAAAACAGAAACAATCACAGAGGGAAAAAAAATCTGAATGTTATACTACGCACGAGTGGAGATGACAGATTGAGATCTGCTGACCGAGAGAGGAGATAACGTGCCAGAATAAACAGGGAAGATACGGTGGCTGCCGTATGTGTGGGGATTGTAGCCATGCCAACCATGGCCTACTACCCAGAGTGTGCAAGAGAGGGTGGATGAGTGTGTGAGTGAGTGAGTGAGTGAGTGAGTGTCTCGCCTCAGTGAGCTGTCGCATGGAGAGGGAGATGGTGTGGAGATGGGACAGAATAGGGGAGGTGGCAGTGGCAGAGGTGCCCGGGCAGTGGCCAGTGATAAGAAAGATGGCACCGCAGGATGGCCCTGTGGCCTGTTTCTGCCAGGTGGAGGTTACTCTGTGTCAGTACAGCTGAGCGGCCCACTTTACACATTACACCACACCACTGTGTTCATTCACTATACCTCCGACATACACACAGATTTTACACAGTTACTGCTGTCCCACCGGATATAAACACACACACACACACATATACACTGGCAAAGCACTTGGTATCTGCTTTTTCTCATCCCAAGCACACAAGTGCGTGTGTGTGTGTGTGTGTGTGTGTTACCCATTGGGAATCTATCTTTCCATCCAGTGTATTCAGTAGTCACAGTCAGGGATTTTGAGAGTTGAACCCTTTGTGGTTTCCAGTCATGAGCAGTATGAAGTCATAAAGGCACGGCAGGAATTCACTCAAAACCAGTCTAATCACACAAATGTGGAAACAGTATTGAGTAACCCAGCATTCGCCCAACTGTACAAATAGCAAGTATGTGTGTGTGTGTGTATGTGTGTAGAGTTGTGCAATCAGTACACTCCCTCCTCTCCATTCCCAGGCTACATACATAGAAAGTTCATTGCGCTCACACACCTCACGCCCTGGATAAGGACCACCACAAGCACATCGCTCACACACACATTGCTTTAGTGTCGGGAGGGGCTGATGGTGGTGTTTCTTTGGATAGCTCTGGGAGATGTATGTTGTGTGGGGACGGTGGTCTGTGTGTGTGTGTGTGTGTGTGTGTGTGCTTGCAGAAGAAAGGTAGGAATGTTTGCCTCCATGTCTGGCATAAAAAAAATTCAAAGCTATTGATTTCTACTGTAAACTGTGAGTGTTTAACGAATGTGAGAAAAAAGGGCCTTTTGTCTCGGACAGCAGAGGTCCAAAAATGGGGAGGCTGGTGTAGTGATTCTGGTTAAACTGATATGAGAAAAAATCTCCCCAAGGTTGTTGCTAACCACACCACAACACCTGCAGCCATTTTAAAAAAGGGAAATGTGTGTTAACAATATTGTACAATGTGTTGCTGTGTGTGCAAAATACAACACAGACAAAATTGTGGCCATACTACAGCTATTTTATGTGTGGATCCCAAATCATATATATATATATATATATATATATATATATATATATATATATATATATATATATATATTGTGATTATCTTTTCATTATAATTTTCAAGTCGCATCAAAGACAAATATACAGGTAGGATGATGTGGATGATGTATAAAATAAACTAAAAACACAGAACATACCACATCAACATGTTCTGTCAGCAAACTCATATACAGATATAATTATTCAGCTCTTTGAAGACAGCTGCTATGTTCATCCAGGTGTTTACAGTGGTTTTCTTTTGCCTTGTTAATCTTTGCAGTTGAGCCCTCTAAACAAACTATGTAATGGAAAGACGATACGTATCTAGATTTGTCTAAGACTGGTATCTAGGTGTCTCCATTCCATTGCTGTAATAAAGTTTTCTTAGCTGCAGTCAACCCTGCCACTAACACCCTTTCATCACACAGTGAAAACTGCTACACTAAATCATCATCAAGAGTAACTAAGGTATTCTAGTTCACATAACATACGAATGACCCAGATAGATATGATGACGTTTCTGTGGTGTTAACCAACACATCACCACCAAACAAATTGTTTGATAAGTGTGTGTGTGTCTGAGCATGATCTCACATGACACATCATGATCAGGTTTGATTTAAGTGAGGTGTGTGTGTGTGTGTGTGTGTGTGTGTATGTGAGAGAGAGCTAATATAAGTGTGAGAATGACGATATGAGACTTTGTCTGACTTTGTATGTCTGACTAAGAGCCAAGTGGAGCTCAGCAGATAAATGCAGGAAGGATGACGGAAGAGAAGGAATATGAGAGAGAATGAGAGACACAAGAGCAAAAAAGAGAGAAAAGATGAGAATGGTTAACAAGAAATAAGATGAATAAACAAACAAGCTCCCTTCTCATAAAAAGTCTACAACAGTCTCTCTCTCTCTCTCTCTCTCTCTCACACACACACACACACACACACCAAATATACAGTGGGTTAAGTCCTGGCAGCAGGACAGAAGGCCTAGAGAACAGAAGAGATGGACTGCAAGAATGTGGACTGTGTGTGTGTGTGTGTGTGTGTGTGTCCGCTCTCCATCACCAAGGGTGTCAAACCAGGAGTGTCAAACACACATTTCATGCGGCCCATTTCAAAAGGCTTGAGCAGAATTGTAGCTCTGTGTCCTGCTTGATAATAGCTTAAACGATGCACAAAATAATAATTTTAATAATAATAATTTAAATTAAAAAAACGCAATACTGGCAAGTCCGTCTGCACAGCAAGCCACTACTGAGGTGCATCATGGACACGCTTACCGACAGGAAAGGAAGACTTAATGAAGTGGCGAGGAAGTCAGAACACAAACACATTAGGACTGTTCTGGTGATGGTCAGAAACATGAGGAAGCGTGCAAATGAGCAAATATGTGCAAATATGGCGGTCCTCTGAGGAAAAGCATAAATCAGTAAGACTACTCTGACTAACTCACACACACACACACACCCTGCCCTTCTCTCTGTCTCTCTTACCCTGACAGATGCATTAACCTTTATCTGGCTCTGGCTCTTTTACATTTAATCACATAAACACCACACACACACACTCACTTAGCACATACACCTCTATGCCCCTCCTTGTGGACTGACATGTCTCATTGCTAGCTAATAATTAATTTGGACAAACCCCTCAGCCCTTCCAAGTGCTTATTTCCTTCTGTGCTCTGGCAGGTGTCCAGACCATCTTTTCTTTTTATGAACAACCTATTTGTTGCTGCCACTTGCAAAATAACCACTTCCTCTCCCTGAACCCCCTCCCACACACACACCTCCACCACACAGGGCCCCTGTCTACTCTACAATGCTTTCCTTGGCTACACTAAAACTGCTGCCCTGTCTTCTTCCTCTTCCTCTTATAGCTGCCATTCATCCCTCACTTTCTTTGTCTCTTTGTATCATCAGCCTCCTCCTCATCATCATCATCTCACCCCTGCCTTTCCCATTCCACATGCCTTTTATTTTCACTGTTACACACCATCCTCCTGTCCCTGTGTGAGAGAGAGAGACAGATGTGTGTGTGTGTGGTAGGGGTTACTCTTGTTCAAAGCAAGGAAAAGAACCATTACACTGGCCTCATTCTCACACACACAAACACACACACACACGTGTGTGCACTGGTTCTTATCTCTACTCCTGTGCAGTACTGTGTCTTCTTTATTGGATGTTATTTCCTGCCTTATTATTACCTGGTGCTTGTGGTTTTTCAAAGACACCATAAAACCAGGAGATTTTATTAGCATCCGTGGCCTTGGTCAGTGGAGTGATTTCCCCTTAGACCACAGACTGAGGGAGTCACGCGACACATTCGTTTTCCCGTTAACCCCTGTAGTCTTAGTGCTCAAGCAGTCACTTTCATTCATACACGCACGCACACACACACATACCCATACCATACCATTGGGTACTGATCATCACTGTCGAGCAAACTGCCGCATTGGCCTCTGTTTGTATGTATCTCAAACAAGCTGACGTACTTTCTGTGCACATAGGATCGGTCCACAAGGCATTAACTGAAGCAGGGGTGTGTTGTCTCTTATGGGATCTCTATGATCACACAATGCAGTGATCCCTGCTGAGCAAATCATCACTGTGGGTGTGTTTTCACACACACACACACACACACAGCCTACAGTCCAGGTGAGCTGGTGAGTGGATGACTCATGGTGCCATGACAACAACCTCAACAGCCAGCTGATATGGCCGCCATGACAACTAAAGGCATGCTGCTAGAATTGGTCATGTTACACTTCTAATTAGCCTTTCAGCTTGTAGTTATGCTCTGTAGTATTGAACCATATGGCCAAACAAGTAAGGTGTGTATGTGTATGTGTGTATGTGTGTGTGTGTGGGGGGGGGGGGATGAAAAGTGAGTAAAACAAAGAGGAAAGGGTGCATGTACAGTTGTGTGTGTGTGTGATAAAGAGAAGTGTAGTCTGTGGATGCAGTCTGAAAGGGGAACAGATATGAGAGCTCCCAGGTATGAAGAGGTAAATAAGCACTTCCGTGTGCTGTGTCTTTGGTTTGGGCTTTGACCTTTTGCTGCTTCTGGGTACAACTAAACTAAAAGAGTACTTTGTGAATACTTTCACATCACCGAGTTGAGCACAATATGATAACACTCCAGGTGTGTCTCAGGGCATGTGTCTGCCTGCATGTGTGTGTTTGCTAGACTAGTATGTTCCCTGCCTGTCCCTGTCTCTTTGTGTATTTGAATGTGTGTGACTTTGTATGTCTCTCTCTCTATGCATGGTCGAGCGTGTGTGTGTGTGCACGTACGTGCATGTGTGCATGTCTCTGTGTGTGCCTGCATGCATGTCTGTGTTGCATGCATCTGAGAGAGAAAGTAGTTTCCACAACCACCAATTTTTTCCCCTTCTCTTTGGGTGTCATTTTGCTGACGACAGCTTTTTAGTGCAGACTTTAACCCTGGCTTCTTCCTTATGCAGCCACCTCATAAAAAACAACCACAAATAGCAGCACCTTTCCAACAGAGGCAGAGAATAATTCATAACGTCTTCCTAGTGAAGTATGAAGAAAACACAAATAAATGGAAAACTAAATAATTAACTTGTGTTTGCCTCTCAGCACTTTGCATCTGACAGAATGCAAAATCCAATGCATGTTATGCCCAGAGGAAACAAATTTGAAACAACTGGTGGAATATTGATGAAAATCAGACTTGTTTTGGATGTGGAGTTTGTGTGTGTGTGTGTGTGTGAGAGAGAGAGAGAGAGAGAGAGAGAGAGAGAGAGAGAGAGAGAGAGTGCATATGTGTGTGTAAGTGAGAGAGAGTGTGTGTGTGTGTTAGGGGTTGGTGATTTGGAAGAGAGGGTTGTGTTGAGGTCAAGGAAGTAGTGGAGGATAAGAGGATTTCCCTGCATCCCTCCACCCCTCCCCATGCCATAGTGACTTGTTGGGTTCACCGCCTCCTCAGATGATGTTTAACCAAATTCCATTGTTAATGCGGCATTCAGTGTCACATGGCAGAGGCTCACAACCCGCGGCTCAATCCTGATTACTTTCAATCAAGCCAGAGTCATGCAACTGCCAACTCCGGACAACAGAGTTTCAGGACGGTGGTTGTTTGAACCATGACCAGGGCCAGTCTTTAAAAAAAAAAAAAAACTGATCAGAGATCAGTGACATACAGTGCCTTGTAAGGTGACTTCCTGGTTCTGCTCAGGCAGGCAATTTAACAATTCAGGTGGACAAAATAAATATGATTTTGGTGCTCAAAGACAATTTTTCTATGATTCTATGAGTTTTCTATAATTCACCTAGAGTGTGTTTGAGGCATACTAACAGCTTCTGTGCCAGAATGTTTTCTATTTTCACCTCTCTCATCTTGTCTACATACTTTCACCCCTCTCTTGGAATATCTCTTTCAAGTTTCACAAACAATCCAAGCTTAGCAACACTAAGTCACTATGACAGAGGGCACTGGAATGAAAAGCTGTGGATGGCCACTGTTAAATTCAGTGGGTCCACACTGTGATGGCAACAAGAACCCTGACATTTTTTCATACCATTCCATCTGCAACATTAACATAAACATCTTAACACCCTCTTTCTAACAATCCTTCAAATACACTTGACGCAGTAAGTGGAACAAAGGCAGCCTTGCTGTGGTCACAGTGATATTGTTATGAACCTTTCTACTTAAGTTTCTACTTTCTACTTGAGTTAACCATGGACATAGTAACTGTGAAAGGACAAGTTCCTACAAATATTTATCACTGCGTCTTCTATTAAGCTGTGCTTTTTCAACTGCTTCATTTTCTTCCCAACATTAAACTGTGTCACTCAGAAGTAACCAAGCTAACAAGAAATCTTTGCCAACATGCTGACCGTTTGAATTGCTTCTTCCCCATTTCAATCATTATGCTATTCCGTTCTGGCAAAGAAAAACACAACAACAGGTGGATCTGTTACCTGTTTATTAATCACTGGGTCAGTCAGTGCTGGACAAGGAACTCCTGCATCAGAACTGTGGAGGAGAGAGTTTTGAGATCTGGCCTGCCTTCACTGTCCTCTGGCCAGCCCCCTTAGACAAATGAGGAGGCAAATGCACCCGGGGGATTAAGCCAGAACAAGGGTGGCATTATGGACAGAGGCATCACTAGACATTTATGATTAAATGCAACAGGGGTTTTGCACCCCCTAAAAACTAATAGTCTTTTTCCTTTTAATTAGACATTTTTGACATTTAATTAGACGTTTTTGGTACTTCAAGTGTTTAGCTAACTGTTTTGACAAATGGGAAGGTTGCATTTGTCAAAATGTTTTTTTGTGGTGACAGCAACGATTCCAATTTATGGAGCTTGGTTCCAAGTTATGAGCGGAGTAAGCCACAGCAGTATGTGTTCCCCGTCCCTTGTAGAGCATGGTGCAGAGGTAACACCACAGTAGACCTCCCACTGTCTCAGTGCTTTAAAATGAAGGCTACTGTTGAAGATGAAATGTTGTTGTTTTACATATACTGGCAGTTTCTGGGTATTTGGGGGGGCACACAACTTTTCAAAACAAGCCTAGCAACACCTGTGATTGTTGGTGAGGTGCCCAGCCAAATGGTTTGCTAGGCCGTGTGTGTGTGTGTGTGAGTTATGCACACAATTCAAGCTTAGGGGCAAGGGTTGTTGCAGAATCAACATAACACTGAAAATGAAGCATGGAGGTTTTCACCTGTCAACCAATCTGGGGAGACTAAACTTGAGTTCCATAATCCCTTACTCTAAATAATCCATTTGGGCCTGCAGTGGCTGGCCAGTTACGCCCAAGTGCATTCTTTGAGAGTGACAAACTTTCAAAGGAAAGTACATAAAACCCGTCATTAACTACTTCATTATTGTACAGTACTGTGAGTCCTGGCATGTTTTTTATCCAGTGTAAAAGTTGTCAAAGCATTTGTGTGTGAGAGACAGAGAGAGCGAGACACCAAAATCTTAATTGTGCCGCAGACTGGCAGAAACAACTTGACGACCCTCCTGGCATGAAGTGAGGCCTCCCTTCATTTGGCTGTATTTGCAAACTGCACAAACACACCCGATCGATGTTGTCCCATCGGGAATTGCTCCTGGCCAACCTGAATGACCGCATGCATCTTTTATTATTTAAAGTCTGTGCTTGCCAGCAATGCACTGCGCTTCCAGATCTAAAACAGTACAAAGTACCCGAGTGTTGCCCTAAATAGTCCAGCGCTACCATAACTTCATCAGCTAAAATGAGTCCTTCAGCATAAGGGTTCTTTGTAGAGACAGATACTCTAGTTCTAGGAAATAGGAATAGGATATATGGACAGTAGAAATATCCTCTTGGTAGCAGTACAATGACTCGAAAAGACACATTTGTGGATTTTTTTTTCCAACTATCCTTCTGTCGACCTCTCTCTCTCTCTCTCTCTCTCTCTCTCTCTCTCTCTCTTTCTATCTCTGCTCTCTTGTTCTGTCTTCCTACCAGACAATGAGCGTGCTACTCCCGGGACGTAGGAGAGCACCTGGGCTCTCCCAAGCCCAGGCGCCTATAAATAGGGCCACTTGCTGTACAGCTCTCCAGCAGGAACCTCCCAGGTTTTAATTAAATAAAACTACTGCAATCAAACCCCAGCTGTAGCTTGCATCCACAGGGTGTGTGTGTGTGTTGGGGGTGGAGCAGGGAACTGAGCTTATGGCAGACAAAGAAGAGATACAAATGGAAGGAGGGGAAAAAGATATAGAGATATGTTAGCCCTGTTGTCTGAGGTTGCCGTGTGCTGTCAGCAGGAATAAGAATGAGTAAATTTGGTACACCACATAATTTGCGAATGGCAGCTAACACTTACTGAACGAGACACAGGAAAATGAAACTGAAACACAGTTTCCTTGACCTCATCAGTTAGCGTTGGCTGCTGTTTTACTTTTCGATCTACACCATACCAAAATTTCTCATTCTCCTTCCTACCGATGGTACTCAGTAATGTCAAACAACAAGGGCTATGTCTATGTGTATGTGTGTGTGTGTGTGTGTGTGTGTGTGTGTGTTTGGGGGTCCAGGCAATGCAATCATTAATTATTAATAACTGAAGCATGGGGTTGGACAGGAAATAGAGTGGAGCACTACTGAATTTGGAAATGACTGTAATTTCCCTGAAACTCTAGATGTGCATGATATGTAGTGTTCAATTTTTCTATTCACACACAGGGAAGACCCCAAGACACACCCAAGGAGGACTGAAGGTAACTTAGAAACAATGCTAACTCTCCAACTTTCATATTGTATACTGAATGGAAAAACAGACCTTAAACGGTCTGCTTCCTCTTATGTGAAATTATGGAGGCAGTCATTAATCCTTAGCTGTAAAATCAACACAAGACATGACCAAGAAAGGCACCTTTACAGACACAATCAGTTTCACTGAGAAACATAGCCAATCTGAGTGGTTAAATTACCTCTAGGAATTATGCCCCCCTCCCCTCCATCTCTTAAGAACAATCTCAAGGCAGAGGTTCAAGGAAGGTAAGATTAATTCATGTCGACAGTAAGAGGCCATGAAATTGAATCATAAGATTCGGGGGGCCCACATGTGAATCACCTCTCGGGAATCATTGTCTATGCCATCAGCATAAAGACAACTGAAGAACTTCAGTAATCCTACAGATAAACATCAACGTGCCTGGTGCGTTTTTGTAGGGGTATTGATTTTAATGACAACCATCTACTTTGCCCTTCGGGATGACTTTCAGAATGTCTCCTGAGAATAGGATAGCCGGATGTGGTCAGCGTAGTTGCGCTCAATATGGTTTTGTTGAGTGACCGGTGATGGAGCGCAAGAAACCTTATGAATGGTCATGAGATTTCCTGCTCTGCGTGGGGTCATAGTGCATCGCTGGCTCATCGCCTAGACCTGCCTATTACCAGAGAGGAACTCATGCCCCCAAGTATACAAACCCACAACCATGGAAACCTTCTTAACGTCAGAGTCAATTCTCTTGAATCACTTGCATAATTCAGTATCATAAAGAGCGATGCCATTGGCTGCGCATATGCGACGCGACGGCTTGACACACCTGATTAATCGTCCCGCGATACAATATTGGCATTATAAGCGGATAGCTTGATATGTAGCTTATGCCTACGCGAGCCTTGAAGGCAACGCGCAGTCAACAATTCATAGTTTACAAACAGATTGATAAAATACTCAATAAAAAGATTTGAGTTCAAATACCTCATGAGACACACGTTCTGAAAACTGCTCCCATAACGATAGTGAGAGGAGCATGAAGGCTCTAGAGCATGGGGACAGATTCAATTGTCTTTACCAAGGGGAGGGAAATCTCTTGGGAGTTTAAATAACCATTTAATACAAGCTTATTTACAGAAGACGTTGCGAATACAGCAGGCAGACGAGAGCAGTGTTGTTCAGCATTTCCGTGGATTTGGTATACGTAGATTGGAGGCGAGATTTAACTACATCTGTGCCTAAAATTGGCTACATGGTGTCAGAAGAGATATATATACACACACACACACACACACACACACACACACACACGGGGCTCAGCTGAGCAGTAAGTGTAAAGACAAAACTGACTTACCTATACCGGGTGCCGAGTAGATGAAGTACAATGCGGAGGTGGAGAGGGAGAATAGGAATAATAGCCCTAGGAATGACCTTCTCCGAAATCTCAAATGTGTCGGCATTATACAGCTAGGTAAGAAGACGCAAGTCCGTTTTAGGAAAGAGGAAGAGGCTGCGGTATGTATCTATGCTTTCGTTTGGTATGTTCTAAACATAAATTTAATTTGAAGTTTAAATTGGATGGATGTATCTGTCAAGCAGGCTGCGACAGGGACGGGTAAGCAAAGCGGGAAGTCCGTTCGACAGAGGAGAGGTTTCCAAAATATCAGCAGTGTGTTTCTCTGATGTTCCAGTGGTGGGTTAAGTCTTGATGTATGAGACCCAAATGTCCAATTAGAACAGTTAACTGCGTTTAGGCAGTTAAGACTGTCGGTGTCCGTCTCAGTGAAATCTCATCATCGCGGTGTTGGAGATGGAGACGCACACACACCCGCCCCTGCGTGGTAATGAATGGGCCGGACAGTCGCCGCACACGGCAAATATGAACCATACCTTCGTCATAGGGGCCGTCGAGAAATGTATCTTCGCAATGTCGTCGTTTAGGGACCGTGTGTAAACTACTCAAGGAAAACAAACCTGTTTCATATTGTACAAGTCTTCCAACCTTCGAGGCAACACCCACTCTAGGCTTACTACGCTACTAGTTATTTTTCGACCAAATCATTTTCTTGCAGGATCCTCAAATATAGGCCTAGTCATGTCAATTGTGTCTGTATGTAGTGACTAATCATCAATAGCCAGAAAACATTTTTGCTCAAGATCATCTTCATTTTATCTGTTTATCCATCATAAGTCTCCAATTGCATGTTTCCTGTGGCATAATGTGATCAGTCTTGATAAGTGGCCTGTTGCCAAGACCATTAATAATTGAGAGAAATATACTGTTATAAATAAAAATACTGAAAGTTTACATCCATTTCATGCTACATTTCAGATAAGTCGATTTTCATGTTTGGGTCATGTAACCTAGATTTATGAAATATTGCTCCTGAGCAATTAGGTCAGTAAAGGAAAAACACAAATTGCAATGCAGTTAATGAGTAGTTACTGATTGTTGATTGTTGAGTAGTAAATGTAGTTAATGATTATTTGATATGAGTTATTATTTGACTACTGTTGGGCGATAATTATTGTATGTGTGTGTTTATGCGTGTATGTGCACACACATGCATGCTTGTGCATGTGCGTGCATATATACATGTGTGTCTTGTGTGTATATGTTTATATGTGGTTTTAGGGGGTGGCAAAATAGCTCTCAGGACTAGTGGAGCAGGGGTGTTTTTGTGTATGGGAGGTTGTCTGAGTATCATGGAGGGGTGGTTGTGACTTAAGTGAGTGTGTCAGTATGAGTGTATGTGTGTGTGTGTGTGCATGCGTGTGTGTGTGTGTGCTTGTGTGTGTCTGTCGCAAATATTTTTGATACCCATGGTGGACATATAAAGTCAGTGTTGCTCCTGGGCAACAGTGGCTTCTAGAGGGTTAAGTTCTAAGCTACACTTTGATTTTACAATATAGCAATATTCAATATATAAATTATATACAATATATAAATTATGCTACATCTCCATCAGTGAGAAGCCTGTAAATTGACTAAAGACACTCTGCTCTTCCACTAGGTCCACCCCACCTCCCTCTGTTGGCTGTTTGGCTGTCATTCATGAGCATATTACCTGTGGTGATAAGACCTAGACTAGACCTAGTTTGTTTTCATGGAAATCAGGCGGGCTGTTTTGTTTGTTTAGATGTGCTGTATTAATGCAATTATGTGCCTGCTACAAACTTGTTAACATGTGTGGTTACTGTAACAAGTCACACAAAATCAAGATTATAAAACTGGTCTGCACATTTTAGCTTACAGTTATGACACACTACCTTTCTGAATCCATCTGCCTAAACAATAAAGAAATACATACATACATATAAATATGTAAATACATAAAGTAAATATTCTTGAAAAGTGGAAATATAAACATGCCGATAGGGTGGACAGAAGACTGTGGAGAATAGATGCTCAATAGATGCGTCCATGCTTTAGAAGATTTTCTTCTGACCTTTTCTGTAGTATGCACATGAATAGGCTAGCTTATATTCACAAGCTTTATTTCAACTTCACTTATTACAGTAATGACACATCACTCACTTGCGGAACATAAAAAGACATCATGAAAGCAGAGTTTAATGCATCATGCAAGCTTTTTTGGTGTGCACATATGTGTGTGTGTGTGTGTGTGTATGTGTGTGTGTCTCCCTTCTTTGGAAAAAAACAGATTCTATTCCTAAATGAACATGCTGTGCAATTTCCTTGTGTCCTTTCCTTCATCTGAGACATGTGGCGTATGGATTTGTTTGACCAAACATCCTCATTTCACAGGATATAACCGAATGAAGCAAAGTTAGTAGGTGTAAACAGATATGTTATTAACCTTTGTACTGTACATAGGCCAGGGGTAGCCAAACTAAGGCCCAGGGGCCAATTGCGGCCATGTGCTCGCTCTCATGCAGTCCCCCATGAAGTCAAAAAACAAGATGTAATGTGGCCCATTGTTACATTAATATAATATTATATATCCATTGCACATTACAGTTTCAGTATTGGTGTGACATGTTTGTTAATAACATCATTAAACAGCATCAAATGGCCTGCAGTCACTCTTTCACGTGAAACTGGTTAAAAAGATTGGCCACCCCTGACATGGGCATTCATTTGTTTGTTTGTTTAGTGATGTTGGTTTATCACACATAATTGTCATGGGAATATTCAAATGGACCTCAATTATTGTGGAAAACAATGGGTAATTTAACCTAAATATGGGTTCACCCTAGGTATTAGCCTGAGGTAAAACATTGAAGAGTTTACCTCCATTTGTTACCTTGGGAAGACTTGTTTATACATTTTAAGGCTGTGGCCAAGGCCATTGGACATGCTGTATGTAACTCTGTATATCAGGGCTATAGAGTGGCCTAATCTGAAATATCTTTATTAAAGGATAATCAGACAACTTGGCATTCCATTAAATCATTGACTGGTAAGACGTGCGGACACTGGTATGAGCTATTCAACAGGATTTAAAAACACTCAAAATGCTTTCTTTCTTTCTTTCTTTCTATAGATCTGGAATGGTTTGCTTTATTTAACTTTCCATAGGGGAAAAAAGACAAAACAAAAAAAGGCCTACTTTTTACAAACAGTGTGTAAATCAATTGTTTCTCTTGGGGAGGGTTTTGAAATGAGCCCATTTAGAGGTGTATAGCCTGCGACTAAAAACTACAACTCCTAGAGGTCATGATGTGATGGATTTGTGAACGCCATTGCACTGTGGGATATGTAGTAAATTCCCCGTAAATTACGTCACCGATTTATTGTGAAATATTCAAGTAAAATATGTGATTTACGCGGCAATAGGCGTAACTTAAACGTTTTCACAGATATGATTGTATATAGTTATTTCCACCGGTTGACTTGGCTGTCATTTGGTTAACGTTCAGTCAATGTGAAAGTCTAGAAACTACCATTCCCACGTGATAGTTCAACCAGGAAGAGAAAACCTCTGATGTGGTTCTACAGCATATCAACATGACAACTCACTGTAACATATCAGAACATGAAGTGGACTTGAATCAAAGAAAATAGACTTTTACAGATTTTATGTCAACGATGAGAACCTTTGATTGTTGTTTTGTAGTATATATCATACTGTGTTTCGTAAAACCTCTTTATGGAGATGAAATCAAGGCTCAAGACTCAGCGTTGGCTGTGTTTAGGAGGGATGACGTCGATGGAGCCAGCCAAGGGGACCAGGTTCCACTCGATGACAATCAGCGTTCCCCCAAATTGACAGACAAGGACCCGGCGGTCAACCTGCAGTCCAGCGCTGGACATGCCGAAGAGATTAATAGGTTTGTATCCAGGTTCCATCCCAAGACAAAAATATTAGCCCCAGCAAGCATGCAGTTCAACTAACTTGACGTTACTTTAACGTTAGGTTACAAATAGCACTAACGTTACCAGAGGTGTGTTAGAGATTTTAAAATGAAATGATTATAGGCGTATTTTACTCAAACAGTAGAGTTATGATAGCCTATCTTAGATTTCAGAGATTTACCTCACTGAAAGCTCGAACCTGTTTTCTGTACCATAATGAAATTGTTACTAAACATATGGTGCGCCCCTAAGTTGTCTGCTTAATTATGTCTTTGGGATAGTCAGTCCTGGGCTAATATTTTTCAGTTAGATAACGATAGTCGAGTAAGTAGCCTACATGGTTGCAATGAAAAATATTGGGATATGCAAAAATGTAAAATGACTTCTTTCCATCATCTTTCCTTGCATCTTTATATACTGCACTGCATATAAATAGGCAGAATGACACAGAAAATTCTAGCAATGACACCCTACATCCCACCACCCATGTGACCAAGGCTGCTACCCCAGCTCCTCCAACAGTGAAGCCCATCCTGCCGGTGCAGACTGGAGTCAAGGCTCAGGAGGAAGAGCAGTCCAGTGGCATGACCATCTTCTTCAGCCTGCTTGTCATTGGTCAGTTGAAGCAGTAGGCTCCTACCTCATCACACTGACTGTTCCTGAGTGGTCTGACAGTTCAGAGACACTGGGCTTGTTTGAAATGGCTGACTGGCTGACATGACATCTAACAACATCGACAAGAACAGCCGGTGCATACCTGACGGTCTAGTTCTCGTAATAGTGCAATGGCCATTGGCCGATCCCTCATTTACTTCAGCCCGCGTCTGTCCATGGCCGATCTGGCTTAAGTTTGTTTGATCCTGCAAGGTTTTAGTGCCATATGGTAGGCCTACGGTGACAATCGGATGAGACTATCCAAAAACATCATTATTTCTGTCCAGAATGCATTGCCAGCCATTCAGTTATTTCAAACAAGCTCACTGTTAAATGGGAAGTCTGTCACATCTTGACCTATCAGGGGCATCATCAGGGGTCAAATGTGCTAGCCGGTTGACTTAAAAGTGCAGGTTGCTAGTCGACTAGCAGGCTCCTGAGATATTGGGAGGGAGGTTAGTGGTCAGTGGTGAGAATGGTCAGATGTAACCGAGGTCATCCTGCCCCTGAGGTATACTAATGCTCTACACAAACAGCTGGGTTAGCTGGCATCTGTCACGCAGACAGCTGCAAAGCTATGCTGTGGGGCAGAAGCTTCAAGTCAACATAGGCTACTTTTTGTGGCACCAAGAGGCAATATGAACAGGACAACTGTAAAGAGACCATATGATGTGATTGCACATTGCACATTTCTTATGTTGTAACTTCATGTTAGTTGACTGCCTATAACAGCTTCTTTGCAAATACTATGTGAAGCTCCTGACCATGTTGCACAACACTTTAAAAAAGCAGTAAAAAGCAGTCTACCTTGGTGTGTGGTGGAGCTTCTGCCCCACTGTGTAGTTTTGTAGCTGCCATCCTCATTACATACATGACGGCTGCATGAAAGTTGCACCAATTTATTAGATTTGTTTTTGGCCTCCCAACCATACATAGACAACAGGCATATAGGTTCCAGCTTCCTGGAGTTCCCTTTAAGGAGTGGTATTTGTGCGTGCGTGTACGTGTACGTGTACGTGTGTGTGTGTATGCGTGCATGTGGTGTGCGCGTGTGTGGTGTGTATGTGGCAGACAAGGAAACATGGAGGAAATGGCATGTTGTGTCTATGCCCCAGGAGGGTACGCCAAATGTAGAAAGTTCCCATGGGAGATTATTACCCTCTTAGTAAAATTAGGTTTACTTTTCTTTTTTTTCGGAGTGATAAGTTGGGCTGCTTTGATTTTTGTTCTAATAGTTTTCCCCCACACAACGTACACAGAGGTAACTTGGAAGAGAAATGTTTTTGAATGATAAATGAGACACGTACTATTTTACGCAGTCTAATAAATAAACACAGACAAACACGTAAAAACACACACACACACACACAAGTGTATTATTAAAACCCTTAGGGGTCCGGGGCCTTTCAGAGGCAGTCTGCTACACTTTGACATTTTTCATCTAACTAACAACACATATGCAAAAGTGGCACATATGGTTATATTCTACAAGACCTTTGGAATAATAATATAAGAGTAAAGTGCATGTAATGAAAAGAGTTTTTATTAAAATTCTGTGTAAATACAACTACACAAAAACCTATTTTCAAAGATCTTCAAACATTGTAAAAAAGCACACTGTAAATATATCTGGCCAAGACTTTTGAAGTTTGAACCTTGTAGTTGTGTTGGCTACATAAAAGTCAGAAGAGCACTCAGAAAAGTGCTGTAGTTTCAATACAAATTGTAAAAAAGTAAGACAAACTAGTAGTTTCAAATGAATACTGATTAGATGGGTACACCTGTAACTGCCCCCTCCCCACTTTCATTGTCCATGTGTCTGTGTGTCAATTGCTGTCATTGTCCAGCTGTCAATGGCTCTGCCAGGGAACTGTTACATTGCCCCAGAGCTATGCAAAAGAGCTTAGATTGAGCTGTGAAAAGAGCTTCTCATCTAGGATGCCAAGCAATAAAACAGTTTCTGTCTTGCTGAAGGCAAAGGTAGACGTTGCATGTATCACACTTCCACAGAGTTAAAGTAATGGATAATATGCGTGTCTTTTACAATCCCATGGACAGACTTATGCACGGAGCACAAGGTAATACAGTACGCTAATAAACTCTCACTGTATAGGACAAGGTCTATACGGATTCTCTTTTTGTTTAGACTGCTTTAATCATTAATCACTTTCAACAGTGTTTCTTCATCTGAGGCCAACCAATTTTTTGCCATATAGCATATATATATATATATTTTTTTTTTTATATAGAGAGAGTAAGGCTAGCCATAAAGTATGACAAGGCTGCATGCCTAGTCTTAGTCTACAGACACTACACCTCTGTAGCTGTTGCACAAGGGGTGAAAATTACCCCAAAACTCACCACAGCCACTGCTCACAGCTAGTGATGATGACGCACTTACACACTCAAAGCCAACATCCTGTCTGTGACAGTGGTGTGACAGATCCCACCATCCTGTTTCCTGTTTCCTTGGTTGGTGAGCCAGTAGATGAAAGACAACCCTGATCTGGTCATCAGTGTCATAAATGACCCATGCAGCCAAATGCCAAATACTGACAGCTGTTGTGGGAGGCTAAGTATTGTGGCATTTTTTTTTTTGACTGATGAACTTGTAGAAACTTTATTGAGGACTTTAATCACAAACATTAGCAACCCACATCATATGATTAGTTGTCTTCCAAAAAGATTTTGATAGCTCAGGGATAATGTTAATGTGACACTAAAATCAATCCGGGTAAGGTGCTTGTGGTGGACCCTCTGCATACAGGTTCGTAATGAGAGAGGACTGTCACACTCTGAGTTATTTTTTCTGTCTGTTTGTGCAGGGATCTGCATCGTATTGGTGCACTTGCTTATAAAGTACAAGCTCCACTTCCTCCCAGAGAGTGTGGCAGTGGTCTCACTGGGTGAGTAAGTTCTCCTTCAGAAGCATTGGGAGTGTGTGTCATAGGGTTGGGTGATATGACAAAAAATCTGATCAGGATATATTTTTCTGTTTTGACTGATTTTTATCACAATTAAGGGCTGGGGGATAGAAAATCAAATAAAAATCATCTTTCATTGACTGGACTGGGCAGAATCGCATGACGGCACATGTGGTAGTGTGCTGTCAAGGAACAGTACATTAACACACACAGGGGAATGCACAGAATATAAAGAAAAAGTTAACAAAATAAATAATAATAACAGTAACAAAAAACAATGATTGACATGTGCTTGATCATTGTCAATTAACGGTTACAATTGTGGGTTCGATTATTTGATTAATTTTATTAATTGCACAGGCCTAGTGTGTCATGTTTTGTCCCTTCTCTGCTTAGCTTTCCTGCAGAATTTTATAGGTTAAGAAGAAATTCAGTGTGAATCAACCCAAAGGTCACCAAGTTGTTTGTTGTTTGAGGTCACCAAGGGCTGTCTGTAGGAAAAAGAACAAGAACATTTGACACATCATAGACTGAATAGTAAACCGGCAGCTAACATTAACTGAATGGGGCATAGGAAAATGAGTCTGAAAATGAGTTTCTGTGCTCCATTCAGTTAGTGTTAAATGCAGGCTCACTATTGGGTCTATGTTTCCTCATTCTTTTTCCTGCTGACAGCACTTGGTGACTTGAACAACAGGGCTATGGATTGATTCACACTGAATTTCTCCTTTAAGGCCTTCACAACAAACACCTCCAGCCTTGACCACATTTGGGGAAAAAGTAGCCTTGCCAGTCGATTTTGCCTTACTTACTTACACTTACTGCTATTGTAAATGTTTCCTCTGTCGTAGTTGCTTGCATCCTGAGGGATCATGTAAATTTCAGATGAAAACAAACAAAAAATCTAAATTTCAGATGAAATGTTGAAAAAACATGTTGTGCCAGATACACAAATTGAGGGTGTGTGCACAAGGGTTAGAAAGGAAGTGCTGGTTTTGTGCGTGGAGGATCAGGGACCCCAGATTCGTTTACTCATGTCCTGTCTGAGGGCAAACGGATGTCAAGTCAGTGTTGGCCACAGGCAGATAAAGTGAAGGTCGAGAGGAGGCAGAATCAGACTTCCTTTGAGAAGACTTCCTCTTTCCCCATCACTCTTTTGCTCTCTCTCTCTGTCTCTTTCTTTTTGTTTTTTTCGTGCCTTCAACTTTTCTGGCTTCCCTAATTGATTCTGAAATTAGAGGATGCCACCTTCCCCGGGCCTACCGGTTTTAAGCATATTAAACAATGGATCCTTTTAAATGGATTTTGATAAAAATGCTCACAGCCTGTGTGTTGGAGTAGAAGAGCCAGCCAGATATCACACATTCTTGTGGGGAATTCTAATTACGCTGGCCATTGTCTCTATCCTTCTTGTCTCACCCCCCCCCCCCCCCCACACACACACACTTCAATTTCTACCAATTTTAGAGCCTTTTTTGCGCTCCAAAGTGGAAATTCAGTCAGGTTGAACTGGCTTCTGAAGGTGCCTTTTGTGCTTTTCTCCTCTCCACAGGGATCCTCATGGGGGCCTTCATAAAGATCATCGAGTTTCAGGAGTTAGCCAACTGGAAGGTACAGTGCCTCCAGTCCCTGCCTCTCTTTTTGGCCTCTCTCTTCTCCCTTATCCTCTTGCACTTTGCAGCACTCTCCCTCTCCTTCTCCTCCTCTCTTCTTCTCCTCTCCTCTCTTCTCCTTTTCTCTTCTCTTTTCTTTTCTTTTCTTTTCTTCTCGTTTCTTCTCTTCTCTCCTGTCTTATTCTCCTCTTCTACACCAGATTGTGTGCTTCATGTGGGGGGTAAATATGCTTTTAGATTCCTAGTGAGTATACTGGAGACATTGTTGGGTGGCCTTGCATCTCTCAACACTGCCATAATACAGAGGCCCTTCATTTTTCTGTGATAAATCAGTACCAGTACTTTGTACCAAATCAGTTGACGGTGAATGCAAGCTTGGGCACTAATAGTGTGTCCTGACAAGGTAAACAGTGACATATGTCAATGCTTTTTTTAACTCAGCAGTGCAACTTGGTGACTGCTTTAAGTTCACTTCCCTACATATTGAGACAGAACTCTGATGTAGAAACTGAATTTCCTGGAAAGACTGGCGTCTTTACCACCAACATGTTTGCACATGTGAAACTCGATGGGCTAACACTGGCATCAGAAGGGCAAATGAGCCAGAATGAGCGTGTCAGTGCCTGCCTGGTCAAGCTTTGCCAGGAATTACTTTGGCACGTGATCTGTATTCCTTTTACCGTAGGTGCAGTGGCACGATGGAGGAGGTAACCTGACTCTGGCACACACACACACACAAGTGGAACAGGGCGACGTAGGACACACCCTTTGTGTTGTGTATTGTCGTTAAAGTTGTTGCAGTCTCCATGTTTTATGCATGGAGGTTGACTTGACAATAGAGACTGCCAGGCCTCCACCTCTATTATGCTTGGCCGTAATGTGATGTATTGTGTTGCTGGCTCTCGGCTCCGGCTATTTTCTCACCCTCACTGCTCTCTACTCTCTGCTCCGCTTCCCATCGTCCATCCCTCCTGCTCGCCATCTTGCCTCATTATTCGCTTCTCCTTTGTTGGTGTACCCATTTTCTTTTCCTCCCTTAATAAATGGGCCTCTCTGTGCTGTGTTTTGCTCTCTCTCTTTTTTCTTTGCCTCCCATCTTTTCAGTTGTGCCCCCTTTACCTTTCCCATCAGTCTGCACAATGTCTCTCTGTTTCTCCCTCACCCCTCCATGTCTCCTCTGTCTGTTTTATGTTTTGATCTCTCTCTCTCTCTGTATCCTTCCCTCCATATCTACTGCCTATGCTATCTGTTCTCTAGATCTCTTCCCCAACATATCTCTCTCTGCCCCCCCCCCCTACACACAAACACACAGACACACATACACATATACACACACACATATATACACACACACACACACACACACACACACACACACACACACACACACAGACACACTCCCCACTCTCAGTCTTCCCAACCCCTCTGTCTTTGCCCTTCTCCTCCTCCTCTGGTCCACAGGCTTCAATTAACTTTTTTTTTGCTCCTGGATGCCAGGAAATGAATGGTTGATTGAAAATATGTGAGCAACAGAAGAAGGGGGGAGAGAGAGAGAGAGAAAGAGAGAGACTGTTGCATCTCTGCAGCACAGACAGTGCACTCTATTGTTTCAAGAGACCCCAACTACCCCCTCTCTTCAGCACCAGTAACTAGATCCGTTGGTCGGTCCTCAGTAGCCCCCGGTCTCCTGGCCTTTCTCGCCTCTTCCCCTTTGTGCTTTTGCTCACTGAGCTCCACAGGGTGTGGTTGGTTAACCTGCCATTCACACAGCCCCACCAATCACAAACATGCCTGTCCTGTAACTCAACACGGGGCGCTTTTCTTGAGAATAAGCCGTAAATGTATTTTTAAGCGTGTTGTAGCTGATCTCCCCAAGCAATCCCCAGCTTTTAGAGAAATTGTCATTTTCAATCAATCTTGTGACATTCCAGATGTGGTTATACAAACCCATGCAAAATTTGCTGGGCACAGTTGAATCTGCGAGACAGCTGAGAGGTTGCCTGGTGGTTAGACACCTATTAAAGGATTTAGAATTGGACACATGGAACTATATAGTGTCATTTGTCGGGGCTTTGTACAGGTTATATTTGCATGCCATTAGAATGTCTCAGTGCTTAAAGCTATCAGTGGGGTTTTAAGCTCAGTCATTGTCATTTATGGATATGGTTGGTCAGGCTGCTACCAAGACACACTGTTCACATGGGACTAAGCCATCTGAAAGTTCTCACAGTGATGGTAGACGGTAGTATTTGGCTAGCCACCAGCAGACAGAAACCGTGCTGGTTGCATTTCACAGAGCAGACTAGAGTCTGCAGGGGCCTCTGTTTAAAAAAAAGAGAAAAAAAGAAAAGAAAGAAGTTTTACTGCATGCTTTGTGTTGAATGTACTGTATTGTGTATTAAGATCGTATCCTTGGTGTGATGAAATTGTACTTTTGTTGAACTAAAACAAATAATGGGCATGAAACCACGCGTTGCATTCCACTTACCGGTAGCAGGATTGCAGTTTAATCATTCATCTGGCCTTTTTATGGAAAGTAATTCAGTTGTGGCTTGTGAAGAATAATGCATACAAGGCATTATGGTACACTGCTCATGCCTGTCTGTGTGTGTGTGTGTGTGTTTGTATGTGTGTGTCTATGTCTATGTCTATGTGTGTGGGTACTCTTTGTGCTTGCCTGTGCTCCACACACATATGCAAAGGTACATGTCTCCCTATTGGCTGGCATAGGCTACCCACACATTTCCTCCCCCTCTCCACAGCATCCACGGGGAGCCGGGGGGACCACTGAGTCAGTGTGGCCTGAGGATGGGGCATGTCGCTGCCTGCTCTGCCATCCTGATGAGGGCCCTCCATTGCCCCAGCAATGGCTAGCGTGGTGCAGTATCCCCCCTCCTCTTTTTCCTTCATGACTCAGCGCTGCTGTCATCACCACTTGACGTCGCCCACATGACTCGGGTCGAGTTCCCCCATCTGTGTCTCTGAGAGAGAAGTACCCCACCTCTCTCAGAAGTCATGCCAGCCTGTAGAGGCTGTGCCACAGTGCCTCCTCTAATGAGTAGCAGAGTGAACATGCAGCGGTAGCATTGTAATATACATGAGTCTTTGCTCAGGCAGGGAGCGAAAGAAGAGAGAGATTTCTTTCGTTTTGGCAGATTATTGAGTTTGTTAAACACATGCAAATGTGTGAGCTTGAATGCTTGAATAAGGCACTTATCTCTGTCAGAGCTCTCCGATATGCTGTGGGTTGACTAAACCATAGGAGAGTCTGCAATAAAACACACGTGTTGGACAGCCGCATAGGGCTTTGGCACAAGTTTTTGTCCATAGACTCGCATGTGTTTTTAGATCACTGCAAATGCATTGAATATTCTGTCCACAGACATGCATGTCTTTGATGACTCTTTCCATCCATTATGTTTGTGTCAACAGAAATGCATGAGTTTGTGATCTTCATAAGATCGGCTGTATCCTCTGCCCATAGACTTGGGAGTATGCATGAGATTTTTCTTCATTTATGCACCTTATTCATTTATTTTTATCCAAAGTTACTCCCAGATGTCCTTGCTATCTTGCTCAAGGGCGCAGTGGTTTCAGGTGGGAACTGAACCCACAATTTTTCCCGCTGCTGTAAGCTTGCTCAGTTCTGTAGCCACTACACTACCACAGTGATGTATGTCTGTTGACCTGTGCTCAGCTCCATTGATGCACGTGTGTTTAATATGGTAATTGCGCCCGTGGTTGAGCCCTTATAGACTTCCATTGATTAAAGAGTTTTGAGACCCTGGCCTTGGCCCCGGCTCTAGCCTTGCCCAGTCCCTCATTCATCACAGTGGGCATCGCATCACCATGGTTTTGGGTTTGCGTGGTGTTTGGAGCAGCCATGAGGTATCTGCACACTGATTGTCTTTGTGTAGGAATGCTCTCTTATTGATTTAGATGACTATTTATATATAAAAAGAACAGAACCAAAATTCGTTGTCCGTATGGCTTTAGGTGTTTGTGAACCTTTTATAGGTCTACTCTTCTATAATCTTAAATGTTGTTGTGGCATTTTTCACCCGCTGGTGTGTCTGTGAATGTCATACCGGTAGTGTAACAGCCACTAGGCTCTTTGGCTATTTGTTGATTATGGTATATGCAAAGCTGATTCCACATTTATCTTAAGTTAAGCCAGCCACCCCCCCCCTTCTGAATACATAGATTGTTGATTGGTTTGTGCTGAGCTCCTTCCCTTGCTCTTGATGTCAAAAGGAAATGGTCTGTTTGCACTTATTTTACTCAACTTTTTTCTGTTGTCTTGCCAGAGTTCTTTAAAAAACCCTCAGGCAAACACCCCTGAAATCTTAATAACGTGGATTTTTTTGCCCCCTTTTGTCTCTCGACTCTCTTCTATTTGTAAACATGTAAATTCCGCGCAGCTGTCAGAAAACGTTCCAGCATATTGTTTTAATGGAATGTTATTTTAATGTTTCCCACATGGGCGAGGCCCTGAGCAGTTTTTCGTTTGGCTGTTCGTTTAATCACCAAGCCCCAATGCCAGTGCTCAGAGAGCCAAGAGACGGACACAGTTGGCGTGAGGCACCAGTCTGTAGCCACAGCTAAACCTTCTGCTCACCTCGTTATCAGGTCGCCAATGTGTGGTGGTAGTTATGTTGGCACAAAGTGGCAGCCATTGCATTATCGGGCGGGACACTGCTAATTTAGAATGGGTAATACATATGAGGAGATTGGTGTAAAAGCCTATGAATGAGAATCAAGAGAGCTCTGCGGAGAGAGAGCTATGCCTTCCTCCGTGCACTTATTGGATTTCCTGCGCACTGTTTTCCAACACCACTGAGTCAGCTTGAGTCAGCTAGCTCTCTCTAAATCAAGCGGTAAAAGGCAGGAATTTGAGCCACTTAGGGCAATAGATGTCCGTGTCTGAAAGAAAAAACACGTGGAACATGAAACACATTGTATTGTAGTGTAAAGTAAGTTACCTAATATGGCTTCATGACTGGGTTCAGTATCTGTATAGTTTAAGGCACTGCAATTGTGAAGCTGTAATGACATTTTGAGTTGTGAAGCATGGAGAACTCCACTCCAAACACCAGACACACGGGGTGAGGAGGGGGCTGTGTCAGGTTGGGGAGGGCCAGGGGAATGGACACCCCCCCCTTCAACCGCCCCACCGCTCAAGCGAGACAGTGCTCCATAACAGTCGAGTGCACAATAAGGAGCTTTGTTGATGGGGAGCCTCTAAATAATGTAATATGAGGCTGGGCCAGGATGGGTAGCAGCCCAGAGATGGAGGCTGGGAGAGGGAGAAAAAAAGAAAGGTGGAGAGGGCTTAACTGCCATCGTTGCCATGGATGGGACCACTAAAATAGCCTGTACACACCAGGAAAAGGGAAAGAGACACACACGCACACACACACGCACACACACACACACACACACACACACACACACACACACACACACACACCCACACACGACTGATGCAAAGAAGGCTGGGCTGACATGGCTGCTCCTGACACCCTTACTGGGAAGAGAAAAGAACTGTGTGGTGGCATGCACGCACGCACAAACTAACACACACATAGACTTCCTCTGTCTCTTTTTCCTTTTTGTCTTGCACACACACGTAATATCTTTCTCACACATACCTAGCACAACATAAATATGCTCTTATGTATGCTAACATACTCCAGTCTCACAGATACACTGTGCACTCCTGCTTTGTTTTTCACACACATATACACACATTCACACACACACACACAGGCTCTACATAGACAGATAGGCACTCCCCACTAACTCAGAGCGTCATTCCAGTGACCTTCGCATTCTCATCACTTGTGCAATATAATGAAATCACTGTTGGCTCTCAGCTAAATTGGACCATTTCCCAGACTAGACGTAGGCACTGCAGTGTGTGTGTGTGTGTGTGTGTGTGTGTGTGTGTGTGTGTGTGTGTGTGTGTGTGTGTGTGTGTGATTGTGATAGAGAGTGAGTTTTTGAAGTGTTTTTTGGTATGTATGCACACACACATCCATACGATCATGCCCTTAGATGACTGCATCTTTGGGTGGTGAGGCATAACTAAATACGTGTACAAATGTATGAGTGTGCATGTGTGCCCTGATGTATACATGCATGCATGCATGTGTGGATGCCTGCTTGAATATGTGTGTGTGTGTGTGTCTTTCTGTCTGTCTGTCTCTGTGTGTGTGTGTGTCTGTGTCTGTGAGTGTCCTTGGGGGCTGCATATGTGCACAGACTGTGTGTGTGTGTGTGTGTGTGTGCTTTATTAGTTGTTCAGTTTGAGATGAGTGTATGTGTGTGCTTTTTTTTTCCATTTCACCTGCAGGGAAATCAGTGTTTTGAGGGGAATTTTCCATCTTCTGTGAGGTGTGTGCATATGTATGTGTGTGTGTGTGTGTGTGTGTGTGTGTGTGTGTGCGTGTATTTTGTCCTGGATGTGAAGTACTGGAAGTTCCTCTCATCCATCCATCTATCTGTCTATTTATTTATCTATCCATCTATCCACCTTGCCAGTCTCTTCCTTCTCTGGCTCAGTACCTCTCGACCAGGTCACATGTCTCATCTCTTCATTTTCATTCTCCACTCCACCCTTCCATCATCTTTTCCTTTAATCTGTCTTTCCTTCCCTCTTTCTTTCACAGTCTCTCTGTTTCTCTCTCTCTTTCTTTCACTCAGTGACTCAATCTCTCTTTTTCTCTCTCTGTCTCTGTCACTCACACATACAAACACACACACACACAAACAAACACTCAGCCTCTTCTTTCCCTTCCCCCTCTCTGAAGGCACTCACCTGGAAATAAAGTGTGTGCGTGTGTGTGGACTGTGTGTGTGTGTGTATGTGTGCATGCGTGAGTATCTGTGTGTGTTAGTGTGTGTGCATATGCTATATGTACTTTAAATTTGTACATGTGTATGTTTATGGTTGGCTGAGCTTTAAGCTTTGCCTTTTGCTGATATAAGCAAACGCTGGACACCCCCTTCCCACTACACACACACACACACACACACACACATCTCCATCCCCACTGTGCTTCTACCCCCTGTGGAAGTAAGCCTGATTGGATCTCCTGGATCAGTACCAGAGGACCACACAAGCCCCAGCCCAGTTCCAGCTCGGCCCAGGAAGAGAAAAAAGTGTGTGTGCAAAAGTGTGCATGTTCACAGAGATAATAGAAGCACTTTTATTGAAGGAATAAAAAAGAGAGGCACGTCTGTGAAGCAGCACTCCAGGAAGTTGTCCCATGTCCTCATTGTGTCTGAGCATCTGCCCCCCTCTTCACTTCCTGTCCCTCTTCTTCCTTCGCTCCAGGACGTCTTTGGGAGAGTCAAGCTGCTCCCCGCTTCACTCTTTCTCAGTGCACTTGAAGTCTGACTTAGGGCTTGTTTACATGTATCTAAATATTTTTATAAATTTATATTTTTTTATCCATTTTCTTTTACTGTGTTTACACATATCCAGCGGAACCCACGGAATCCAGCCTTTTGAAAAATCGCCACTTTGGAGGGCATTTAAAAAAATATCTATTTAAGGTAGCTGTAAAGTAGAGGCCCAAATGGATTAGAAAAAGATTTGTTTATAAAAAACATCTAGATAAATATAAATATATTCACTTGCTCTGTTCAAAATGCTGAGAATGCTTTGGATGTGTTTTGATGCGAATGTGTGAAATAGTTTTCTCTCTCTCTGTCTGTGCGTGTGTGTGTGTGTGTGTGTGTGTGTGTGTGTGTGTGTGTGTGTGTGTGTGTGTGTGTGTGTGCGCGTGCGCGTGTGTGCGTGTTCTTGTTGTACCCTGCAGTGATGCAGTCTGTTGTCAGGCCTTGTCATATTGTCTGTCTGTCTGACTTAATGTCCCCCATTCTGTTTCTCTCTTGCTCTCTCTCTTTCTCTCTCTCAGGAGGAGGAGATGTTTCGCCCCAACATGTTTTTCCTCTTGCTCTTGCCCCCCATTATCTTTGAGTCTGGGTACTCACTTCACAAGGTGAGTGAGACCACTTGCATAAATGTGTGTATAGTGTTGATGTGTCTGTGTGCGTCTTTATGACTTTGCACATTTCAGACTTTCCTTGTGTGTGTGTGTGTGTGTGTGTGTGTGTGTGTGTGTGTGTGTGTGTGTGTGTGTGTGTGTGTGAATGTGAGTATGTGTGTCCACGCGTATTTCTGATAGTGTGTGCATTTCTGATCAATTGTGTGTTTTTTATTGATTGCGTGTGTTTCTTCCCCAACAATATTGACATAAGCACTTAACCACTACAACTGCTTCTCTCCTATGGAGAGTGCTGGGCTCCCATGTGTGTTCGCCACATCCTGACTCTTTGATCTCCCCTCCCCAACTCCCAAAGGGAAACTTCTTCCAGAACATTGGATCCATTACACTCTTCGCAGTGATTGGAACTGCCATCTCGGCCTTCATTGTGGGTGGAGGGATCTATTTCCTGGGCCAGGTGACCTTGCAAGCATACATCTGTAAAGGAACTTAACACTTGTAGTGCGTACACACTGGGACAACATCATAGAATCGGCTGCCGCCAATAGCTCTGCTGCCAATTCAACACGTTAAAGCAACACAATGTAACAATTCTCTTTTTACTGTAGCCTTTTTATCAGACTGTTTGATTTGGTATCAACTTCATTTCATTTGGATGGGATATAGTCATATGTAGAGTGAATAAACACACCTTTTATTCCTTCAGTGGAGGGAAGGAAACCACCACAAAACAAAAGAAAACCTTTACAGCGTGACACTGATGACTGTAATGCCATAGAACACCAATTAATGTGTTCTAGCAGTGCAAGAAAAGCTTTGGGAAGTGTTTGGAGGGTTTATGGTGCCTTTCAGGCAGATAGCCCACTAGTTTTACACCAAAACTCAAAGTGCTGCAAATGAGCTAACAGAGTTCGGCCTATTTGTGTGGAGCTGCGCATACGGCTCATATTTGGGGCACAGACACTGACTGTTAGCCCAGTGTGAGCGCACTATAAGGGCTTTAGTTTCTTTGACATGGTAAATGAGTAATGTGTTCATACTGACATCAAAAGAAAATGCTGACTGGACAGAACAGTTTGCTAATGTAACACATGCAACACAACAGCATTCTCTAGAACATGTGGATCAGTACATCCCCAAAGGAAGTTTGCAAAGCAAAATGCCACGGAGCAGGACATATGCAAATGAGTGACATGGAAAGGTACAAAGAAGCATTAATAGATTTGCAGTACTTTTTTTTTTTACTTTTACATATTGCCAGCAATGATGTAGGTTGTTTTGTGCACTGCCTGTTGCAGGACAAATTAGAGTCAAATTTAAGCAAAGAAAGCAAAGAAAAAACAGCAAAGAAAATATTTACAAGGGTGAGTTTTAATTCCTGTTTTCTGGTTTCTTCACAGGCAGATGTGATTTACAAGATGACTATGACAGACAGGTGATTAGTGAATGCATGACTGAATTAATTAATTTGCCAATTCACAAGTAAGGCAATGACTGCATGTGTGGATGAATAAATGTGTGTGATTGAGTGAGTGAGCACATGAATGAATGAATGAATGAATGAATGAATGCCTGAATTGTATCCGCTTCCATACATCCGCAAGCACTACGTGGACACACCCACACACAAACCCAAAGGCACACACACACAAACACACACCAGAAATGGGTACTCAAGTCACACTTAAGATGAGATGCACATTCACATTTTTTAATTGTAAACAGCTACATAATAGCTAAACATGTGGCTGCTCTGCCAATTGCCATGGCCTTAAGTGCCTATGAAAACAATTTGTGCAAACATCTTAACTCAGTGTTTTCCTTCAGAATGCTTAGGTCATGCCTCAAACCCTAACTAATATCATCAGTTGATTTCCAGTAATGTGTTTATGCTACATGTCTAGAAGTCTTTTTTGCCTCATTAGTTGCACGTAAGCAATCACATTTTAGTGGCAAATAACCTGTTGCAAATGTACAAAAAAAATTGCTGCTCATGACACATACTAATAATAATAACTAGCCAAACCAACTGCAATGCCATGACCTCAATACCTAACCTGCATCCAGAATGACAACAAGTCATTCATTTCAAGTGATCATTGCCAACCAGGCCTAGACAATGCTAAATAAAAATGTATTAATTTTTTAAATAGTTAGATTCTATGAAATGTTAGACTGATGGCAAAAATTAGCCAACAGCAGCAGTATACATTTTACAATGTAACTGTGTGCTCACACCAAGAATAACTAAAGCTGTAAAATGACCAAAAGCAATTCACTTTGTATGGAGAAGAGCGACAAAAGTGACTAACGCGACAGAAGCGTCAGGGGAACAAAACTTGAGCGACCAGAGCGACTAAAAGAAGTTAAAAACTGCTCAACTTTATGCAAATATGCTATGACGTGTTTCGACTGTAAATGAAATGTCAATGGGCACATCATTAGCGATTAGAGCAACAAGATCAAACACAGATATTTAGCAGCTATTTTTTATGATCGACAAAAGCAGTTTTACAGCTTTGGTAGCTCTTGGTGTGAACGCACATTAAGTATGTGTGCACGGCTGCTGTAGAATGTCTTGACTTTCAGTTATTTGAAAAGCTTAAGCCGCATGTGAGAGGCACAAAGATAGTGTGCGTTACCTAGCCTAGCCTAGTTACCTGTAGACTTGACTTGGGGTTATTCCAAAAAGCGGGTTTACTGGCTTAACTGGGTATGTTAACTCAAAGTAATTGGTAAACCTGGGTTTTCAGTTCCAAAATGGTCAGGTTAAGTAAGTAACTATGGTAACGTACCGTCTGAACATAACCTGGTAGCTGGTAGGTTTTGTTCAAGTTATGTTCAGGTCATCGGTTATGTTCGGGTAGCCAAGAAAGCCGCTGTGAAACTTGCTACACAAAGTTCATTCCTTTTCAGTAAGGCCGCAATATTGACATTGAAGCCCACATTGCTACAAACTGAGATGGTGATAAGACCACAGTATGGCATCTTGCCTTTTAACAATTATTTGCAAGAGTG
Source organism: Tenualosa thibaudeaui (assembly GCA_027481765.1). Lineage (NCBI taxonomy): Eukaryota > Metazoa > Chordata > Actinopteri > Clupeiformes > Clupeidae > Tenualosa > Tenualosa thibaudeaui. Next base: position 10,165,846 of record JAIFZK010000005.1, read on the forward strand.
CAATCGTTGTCAGCGGAGTCTGTAACATTTTAATATTTAATCGTATCCATCCCAATGTTTCTACATTTTCACATATGAATTCACACTCAATTCTCTCCAAACAATGACGACAAATACGACTGTACAACAGTTTTGCTACTACAATTTGCGCGGTGCACGTTTAACGTTTAGTCATTTTCACTCATGCTGAGTGATAATAAAGAAATAAACATGTAAAGATCTTTATAAATTTGTAATGAACGCGCACAACTCAAGGTTAACCAACACAGGGTTGACTGAGCTAATTCCTATCTGGAATTCTTGAACCGACTGCTCAGGTTTAATCATCAAGGGTTCAGTCGGCCTCCCCTCCCCTCCCCCACACTCTAAGTTCCTCGCATACCAGTCGGAATTTTGCAGTCTCTAGACCTTGTTGTTTCCCATGCAAACCTTAATTGAATGGTGCCAAGTGTGCCTAACTGTGCCAAGGTCATGCCAAGAAATTACAAGGCCCATTGCTCACGTGTCTGCCTTCACTGTGGTGCAAGTCACTCTGGAGGAAAGATGCTTGTGTTAAGACACAATAGAGACCCTGATTTGAATTCACTGCTAATGCTAATAGAACAAATTATATATGTATATAACAACACATTCAGACATGTTTATATGTGTGCTATTATTATGAAATGGCCTACATGAATGTATTTGTGCATGGAGTGTATGTATGCTGCTATTATTAGTTAGATATGAAAGTGTGTGTATTTGTGTTGTGTTTACCTTTGTAGTTTTGCCTTTGGATCGCTCATCTCAGCAGTTGACCCTGTGGCTACGATTGCTATCTTCAATGCCCTCAATGTGGACCCTGTGCTCAACATGTTGGTGTTTGGAGAGAGCATCCTCAATGATGCCGTCTCCATCGTGCTCACCAAGTAAGAGTTCTCTCTATAAATCTCTGTTATACTCACTTTCTCAAGTCTTATGCAGTTCTATTTAGCAGGCTATGTGTTCCTGGCATGGCATGGCATTCTCTCTCTCTCTCTCTCTCTCTCTCTCTCTCTCTCTCTCTCTCTCTCACACACACACACACACACACACACACACACACACACACACACACACACACACATATACACACTTGTCATCTGCAGCCCCTGCAAGCCTACCTCATCACTTTCAGCTCACTCTTGCTAATCCTTCTCTTATCTCCACTCCATTTCTTTGTCTCAGTTTTCTATTTAGAACACAAACACACAAGCACACACACACACAAACACACACAGACACATGCACACACACACACATACACACAGGCACAGATGGACACACTCAAATATACACAGATGCTCACACACTTGCATATATCTACATACATTGGTATTTGCATTTATTTTTTGTTTGGTAGATGTTATTTTCTGGGGCAACAAGGCAAGGCCAGACACACACACACACACACACACACACACACACACACACACACACACACACACACACACACACACACAGTTATAACCACTTGCAACATTCCTGCACTTTACTCATGGACTGTAAATGTCACTTTTCCTACATTCTTGCACTCCTCTATTGCCCTTTTGTTTCTGCCTTTCTTGCCCTTTCTCTTGCTCATTTCTTTTTCACTTCCTCTCCCCCTTCATCACCCCTCCCCCCCTTTTTTATTTTTATAGTTTTTTTTTACATTTTTTTATAGTGTCTTGAACTCTCTACCTATTTCAATATGTCTACCTTTTTTCTTTGCCTTCGCCTCTTTGTGTTCATTCTGAGTCATTCTGTGTTTTGTGGTGAAAAGCATACATGACAAGCCAACCACAGAGTTTGTGTGTCTTTCTCACTGTGGTCTTCCTTCCTTAGCACAAGCAACTGTCATGCTGCTGCACGCATTGGCTAGATTTCAAATTGTGCACTTGGTAAGTGCACTTGCACTTTGCACACTTGGAACACTATGTTTTAGTGCATAATCTGTTCACACTCACAACCACGGCTCTTTGCACTGAAAGTACCTGGTTGAAAAATGTACACGACTCACGACCGTCATCTTGCCTTCGTAGCGGAAGGAGTAGGGCTGCTGAGGCAACTGAGAGATGGCGGTGCAGTTGCAGTAACCATGTTTAAATCTAATCAATCAACAATGGTCATAAAATGATGGTAACACTTTTTATGAGCTAAATGTTCATAAAGCATTATAAATGCATTTGTGAAGACTTGCAAGTGCATTCATAAAACCTTATAACTAATGACAGTAAAATTCATCACTGTTTATACATTCTCATGACTGTTCTCAGAAAGTTTTATAATGTTATCATATAAGCCTTTACAACTTGAAGTGTCACAAATCATTCTAAGCTTCTTTGGCCATTTGATACTAAGGATACTCACCACTTTACTTATTTTATTGGAATGGGGCAGTATTAGCCTAGAAATCACACGTACCCTAGCAGTAGCAAATAGTTTTGCTTAGCCAGTACGTCAAGAAATGAGCCATAGACCCTCAACAGACCCTCTTCTCCCAAGTTTGGGGGGACCATTCACATCGCTCTGTCCTTATACAGAGTTGCCTAGACGTACCCTAGCGGTAGCTTATCAATACGCAGAGGCAGTTTGAAAGACAACTGATTCTGCCCCTTGGATTGAGCCCGGTCTATTGGTCATGGCCAGACTATACATTTTGATGTTATAGTCTGTCTTGTCAGGTTAGGGCCTTATTGATTTTTATGAGTAATTATGTGTTTGTCTCACTTTATGTAGATTATGCACTGAGCGCTCGTAACTCTTTGTTATTTGGAAATTAAAGCTATATAATGCTTTGTGACTTTTTCTCAAATTTGAAAAATAAGATTATAATGCCTTATACACATAGGCATTAGAATGTATAAACAGTTATGAACACTAATAACATTAGTGATAAGACTTCATGAATGCATTATAACCATTCATGAATATGAATGCTGTAATATGTTCATAGAAAGTGTTACCAAAATTACTCATGTTTCATACACCAGGCTACTCATATGTCACTCTCTGACTAAAGTCATCAATCTGATAATATGTTTGAGTTAGTGATTTAAATGTGTCACCTCCGCTAAGTGTTAAATAGCATTGCTCTATTTGGGACAACACTTAAGCACACAGTGTGCACTGCATTCCTATGTACTTACAGAAGTGTGTGATTTTAGCCATGGGCATAGTATGTACCACAGGCTCTAACAAAGCAGCCTGAGTAGTCTGCTGAAGTGCTTATCACAATGCCATATGACATCCACCACTGCCAATGCCTCTGTTGCCGACTAAACATGTTAAAATGGCTGCAAACGAGTCAACAGAGATCTACCGATATCAGCCAAGCTGCACATATCGCTCAAATTTGGTCCAAAGACATGGCCGACAATATAAGGCGTCTGACTGCTGGCCTAGTGTGTTCTAACTTTTAGTGTTAGCTTCCTACTTAGCTTCAGCATAGGCTACTTGCATTCTGCTTCAGTGTACTCTCAGGCTTTAGAGTACAAACCGGTGTTGCCTGTTAGCATTAGCGTACTGCCCCAGCACTAATGTAAGGTAGGAACCCCTATGGCCTGTTAGCATTGCTGATAGGTCTGTATGGCATTGTAGGCTAGCCCCACTCAAGCACATTGAGCTCCTGCAGTCAGTAACCTGAAAAACTGAAACATAGGCTTTGCCATGTTGAAAAAGAAAAAAAGAACCTGAAGTGGCCTTCCCTCACAACCCAGTCTGTGGTGATGGAAGCCATGTCTGTTGGGAAAAGCATTTCACATCTTGATTGTAGCTGTTAGAGTAATTGCCACTAAGGTGGAGTTTCATTTTACTTGGAATGGCCCTGTGATCTTAGAAGATCCAGCAGATCTGTGTATGTGTTGGGTTACCTAGTAAGCTGACACACTTTCTTCCCTGAATGAGAAACTGACTGCTCCGTTGCATTGCTAGATGCAGGCAGACTGGTCCAGCAGGACAATCGAGTCTTGCCTCAGGGCTTGTACCCCCCACCCTCACTCCCTACCCTGAAGCTTCCTCACTAGCTCTCCTGACTGTTGCTTATATGTATCTTTGAATTGTTTTGATTCCAGGGCCACTGGTTTAAGCTGTTTTAAGATACCTCTTTGGTTATTGTCCCTGTTCTGACACAAACACACACATTAGTGTTTATTAGAGATTATTGGAGTGAGTTAAATGCATATGTGTGTGCCCGCTAATTTTATTTTATAAGCAGTGTGTGTGTGAGTCTGGTGTGTATGCAGGTGTGTGTGTGTTTGTTTGTGTATGTGTGTATGTTTGTGTTTATGGCCTGCAGTACACACACCCCTGGCTTATGTACACAACACATGAAACACACTCCCTTGGCAGCTGCACTGCCTCCCGGCCCTTCCCAGCCGTGCAGAGGGAATGTGATGCCCATGCATAATGAATGGGCTGTGGTGCCGTGGCTGTTTGCTGCTGTTAGTGCCTCTTAAGCGCCAGCTGCCATAGTCTGTACACTCCCCGCTCTCCGCCCCCAATAAACCATCCTTCAGTTCCTGGAGAGCATCTTCTCCTGTTCTCATCTCACATTGTCTCACCATCCAAACACCCCGATATGTTACTTTCCACACACAGAAACCTGGTTTCCAAAAAGCCATGGTCAGACCACTCCTACCATTACTTATTCATGCACTAGTTCACTCATACTTGACTGCCGTAAACATACTACAGCCATGAGAAACAGCAGTGACTTCAGCTATAGTAACGGCTTAGTGTGTGCTTAAGCATACATACACACACACACACACACACACGCACACATTGTTTCTCAGTGTTGTTTCCTAGGTAAAATGACCAGAATAGACTGTGAAGTTTTACTTGTAAAGACTGTTTATCTTTATTAATGTCGACTCCTCGATTAACAACTTGGGTGACAGACGACACATTTTTTTGGTCTTGTCTTGTTGCTTTTGGCTGTACTCATGAGTATCGGTACAAGCAGGCTTTCTCCCTTCTAGGAACATATCATGTAAATGAGATGAAGATCAACATGCTGTGGAACGGGTTTCTCAAGTCCTGGCTAAGGCGGGTCAGGAACATGGTTGTAGGCTGTCTGTGGTGACACTAGTATGCCCCCCGTTGGTTGTTGTGTAAAAGTGCATAGATTCACAATGGTAGCAATCCTCCAGTAATATCTGCAATCAGACCGATCTCATTTCTCCACTGATGAAGAGGAACAGGTTAATTCCATGGCATGTTTGAGAAGTTTTTTTTTTATGGTGGCATTATTATAATTATTATTACTATTATTGTGTTTAATCAGCAGAATTGTCTTTACCCTCACATACAGAATGTAGAATACATTTATTAAGGCTGCCATTTACTTTTTAATGCCATGTGATGTCTTGTATTTACCATGGTGCCCTACATATGGAAGAGGTACTAATGTTGATGATTTGTAATAAGAACCGTCAGCTGTCGTTGATCTGTAATGCACTGGGATGATAAAGAACTCTGTGCTGTCTTTTTTTGTGGCAGGGCTTATTTGTCTGGCTCGCCATGCATAGTGTTGAAACTGGTGTCCTACATATGACTGAAGTCTTTATGTTGTGTGTGTGTTTATTTCTGTTCCACACAGCACTGCCGAGGGCTTCACTGGCTCTGACGTCTCCTCTGTGACAGGCTGGGAGACCTTCCTCCAGGCGCTGGGCTACTTCCTCAAGATGTTCTTCGGCTCGGCCGCACTGGGCACGCTCACGGGCCTCATCTCGGCTGTTGTATCCTCTGTGTGTACATGTCTGTGTGTGTGGAGATGTCTTCCTGTTCTTATTGTCATTTCATCTTGAACTTGAGCTTGAAATACCATTCCTTTCAGACCAACAGGGTGCATAAAGAAAAGAAACTTGTTCTGTATGTAAACTACATGCATGTGCAGTACACCAGTATGAGATTATTGAAGTTATTTATGTCTGTGAGTGCGATCCTTGACTGTTCTGTGTTCAGTCTCTGAAGCACTTTGACCTAAGAAAGACTCCATCCCTGGAGTTTGGGATGATGATCATCTTTGCCTACCTCCCCTATGGCCTGGCAGAGGGCATCAAACTCTCTGGTAAGAAGCCCTCACTCCCTTAACCAGAAGATTAATAGGAACAGATATGAATAAAGACACACTTTCTATGAACCCAGTATTCACAAATCATTATTAATGCACTCATAAAGGGTTATAATTTGTTCATAAAACCTTATAGCTAATAACATTAATATTCATAACTGTTTATACATTGCTTTGTGACACTTCAAGTTGTAAAGGCTTATAAGATAAGATAATGCCTTATAAGCACAGCAATTAGAATGTTGTAAACAGCTATGAAGACTAATAACATTAGATATAAGACTATGAATGCATTCTAATCCTTTATGAATGTGTTTCTAATACTTAATACTGGGTTCATAGAGAGTGTCGCTGAAAGGTTTTATAACCTAGGTGAATTTGAAATTCCTTTAATGTTCTTTGCTTTTTGCTTTAGTCTGTTCACTTTAGTCTGTTCAACTTGCATCCCACCTGGTGCTCTTGTTATCTTTCTCTCTCTCCTTTAAGTCTAAGGGAGGTTGTGTTTGTTGAGATTAGTCAGTTTGTTTTGTCTGTCTGGTCTTGGCTTTAATGGAATTCGGTTGCAAGGTGTGGTATGGAGGAAGCCATTACTTTCTGGAGTGGCTCCAACCCATTGGTCAGTTTGCCAGATTCACTGAGTGAGTGAACACCATTTGAGTGAACACCATTTGGCATTGGCAGAGGTCTTCAGCTGTCAATGCACTTCAGCTTTTTCAGCTTGGTCTTTGGTCTGTTTCAGTTTGTATAGACTATACATATTATCTATGTTGCTTACATTCAGTTTGGACATTATAGTCTCTCTCTTTCTCTCTTTTACTCCTTCTCTCTTTCTCTCAGTCACCACTCCCTCTTTTTATTTAATTCCAATTCCCTTCTCTGTCTTTCTGCTGTAGGTATCATGGCCATTCTGTTCTCGGGGATTGTCATGTCTCACTACACCCATCACAATCTGTCTCCTGTCACGCAGATCCTCATGCAGCAGACCCTGCGCACAGTGGCCTTCATGTGTGGTCAGTCAACAAAACACACTTGCACACACACACAAAATTGTGATACTCACACACTTACACACACACACACACAAAGACAAATACACATGCCCATTTTCCCTCTCTCTCTTTTCTCTATCTCTCTCTCTCTCTCTTACACACACACACTCACAACCACAGATTTGTTACCCTGTGGCCTTTTATTTTACCACCACCACAGTGTTTACTGTCTTCCTCCAGTTCCAGTTTCCCCAGCGCCTGTGATCCTGTTTCCTAGGTCACTGTTTGCTTCCGTCTTTTCTTCTATGTTTTTTCCTGTCTTTCCTTTCCTCCATCATCCAAGACTTGTTTTCAGTCTTTCCAGTTTTGTTTGGTGCTCTATGTGTTATGAGTTTCTATATGAGTTTCGTTTGGTGCTCTATGCTGTTGCCCCCATTTCTTGTTTATGAAAAAAAGGGGGGAACAAAATGATTCTTTCGAGTCTGACACTCTTCCTGCTTGCCTCCACAGAAACATGTGTGTTTGCCTTCCTTGGCCTGTCCATATTCAGCTTCCCACACAAGTTTGAGCTCTCCTTTGTCATCTGGTGCATCGTAAGTGACACTCCTTCAACTGCTAGGAATTATTCCAGAATTAAATCTGCCATGAACTCAGAGATCACTAAAAACATGACAGATTAAAAATGAATCGAGAGAGAGAGAGAGAGAAGCAGGTGATCAACAGGAGAAGTGGTTGTGCATGTACAATTACGCTGAACAAATGAAGACATGTAGCCTAGAAATCTAGACGGACCCTGGCGGTAGCAAATAGTTTTGCTCAGCGGGTTTTGCTCAGTTTAGTCACTCACCATTGGGGCCTTAGTAGGTCTACCATTGCTCTTACCAAGGCTTGGTAAGACCAGTCGCAATTCTGTATCTTTTTAGAGAGTCGTTGGGCAGGCTTAGCACAATAATGACGGGTGCAAATAAACTAAGAGCCCAAGGAATAGGGGTCCTTTGAATCGGCTTTGGCATTTGGAAGAGTTATACTTGGGCTTTTCTTTGAAAGGTGAGCAGAAAAGGGCGCTCATTAGTTTCAAAGGACATATTTGCTGTTTTGCCAGCATTGCTCTGATTGGTCGTAGCGCTATCCAGTTTGAAAGATAATTGCTGATTGAGCACAGTCTATCAGTCGTGGCCAGACTATACATCTTGATGTTATAGCTTGGCTTGTCAGACTAGAAGACATTTTCAAAGCAAGCTTCTTCTGAAGGACCTGTAGTGATCTTGAGAGTAGAGTCCTTAGTCTGATTCTGAAATCCTCAACCAAGTGTGTCAGTGTGCACTGTAGACTTGTTTTGAAACCATAGAACCTCTACGCTACTCTCACTCATAGCATTCAGCTGTAACAGGACACTGTTTACTTTGATGGCCAGTGATAACTCTTGGGAATTATCCCTGTGCGCAATATTCACTTCTGTTTATCTGTAACTGGTTGGACCAGTCAGGTGCACTGTTCAGTAGGGATGGGTATCGTTTGGATTTTATCTCTCTCTCTCTCTCTCTCTCTCTGTGTGTGTGTATATATATATATATATATATATATATATATGGCAAATTAAATGGCATGGAGTATATTGGTGTAAATTGGGGAATGTGGGGAATGCTGTAATGGAGACTTCTTTCAAAGGTTTATGCTGTTGTATGTCTTATAAGTGTTGTGTATCTTCTACCACTTCAAGCACATAAAGTGAGCAGGGCTGTTGTTTTTTGTAGGTGCTGGTTCTGTTGGGCCGAGCCGTGAATATCTTCCCTTTATCCTTCCTGCTCAACTTCTTCCGAGACCACAAGATCACGCCTAAGATGATGTTCATCATGTGGTTCAGTGGTAAGCACACAGTGTGACTTGTTCTCACACATGCTACTGTGCTTGAGGTCTGACCTTTCTGTCTCTTGCTGCTCTAGATTGATCTATCTATCTATCTATCTATCTATCTATCTATCTATCTACCCTGTCTCTCCATCTCAGCTCCAGGTTATACTTCAACCATTCCTATGCCTAAAGCCACACAACCTCACCCTTTCCCCATCCCTCTGAGCGTGTGCTGAATGTCTTCTCCCTTTAAAGCTGTGCAGTCTGTGGGTCACACCACATCTGTGTGTCTGCCACATCCATAGAGACAGAGACTATGCCCAGAATAGCCCTGCCAGACGAGAGCCGTCTTCACAGCTCGGGACGTCCCAGCCTGGAGGCACTGTTGGGCTTACAAAAGGCTTTAAAGAGCAGCCCCTGCTAGGCAGATTTGTCCCCCACACCCTGTCCGCCCTCCTGTGTCTGTCAGTTATTTAGCAGTGATTGAACGTCTTGACTTTTTTTTCCCACAGAGTATTCTAGTCATGTGCACAGCATCCTATTACCACACTGCTTGTGGAGATGCAGTACTTTTGCTTCATCATGGGATTTTCATTTAAAAAGACTTTTGTTACAGGGCTCCAGGCTGCCATTAAAGCTCTTGTAAGACTTATATATAAAATATAAATATTAATATTAGCACTGAAGACTGTGCCACCAAAACACAACCAGCTTGCCAGAGGTAATGATACTTTGAATAAGGATGGAATTTAATAATGCCATTGATCTAGCGAGCAATAGGTTTATTTGTTGAATTAGTAATAATTTCATTTCATCAATGGCAAGTAGATCACTGAACAGATATAGTTATAAAACAAGTCCCATAGGAGAGATGTTAGCATTTGTATTAACAGAAAACTACACCAAATTCATAAGCTTTATTGCTGTTTAATGTTTCTCACATCAGCATTTCTCAATATCAAAGCACATTTTCTTTTGCCTGACTACCCACTTGCTCTACCAGGTAGCTGTGATTACCTTGAGGCCTGCATCATTTCTTGGCAGTTTTGACTTCAAAAAGCCTTTTATTCTCCCACCCTTCCAAAGCCAGGTGTCTGATGGTTGGTGTCTGTTCTTCTGTAGTCATCTGTCAGTGAGGGACGCTCAGTGGGAACGCCACTTCCCATCTCTGTTCTGCTATCTTGCTGAGTCTAAGGGTGCATTATTAAACGGGAGTCCCCTGGCGAGCGCTCTTTAATTCACAGTGATGGTAGGCGTTCTAATGGCCATGAGCCACCCCTTCATATGTGTGCCGTTTGAAGCATGAAAGAGAATTTAACCACGCTTCAGTCGCTTTCCATGAACTTGATGTAAATACTGTGAAACACTGCTTGTGGTGCAGCAAAGGGAAAACAAATCTCTTCAACTGAGACACTTGACAAGCTGTTTAATGCAAAATGTAAGCCTGACCCCTTTTATAAATTGCTGCACTGTGTTCACATATATTACTATGCTGTACTGTTTGTAATTCTGTTCTTAGAGACAACGGTAGTGGATGGTTGCTGCTGCAGTTATTCATTCTCTTGCTTTGTTACCACATATGTGCAGAAGGGGGCAGCATTGAGCTAAAATAAATTCTAGAGAACAGGCAGGAAATTCCTTTGAACTCTGGCATTTCCACTCATGTTGGCAGTGATGATTGGCTTTTCCCCTATTCTGTGAATAATAGGTAGTGGTTGTAACTGGATTGGTTGAATGGCATTGATTTACTGTGAATGCTTTGTTGGCAATTGCAATACATATTTAGGCATTGATTTATGCATGGTGTGTTAAATTATTAATCCTCCCAATACTCTGAGTGACAGCATCTGATCTTTTTAGATTGAGAGGAGTTATTTTAGTGCAGCTATGGAATCTAGCTGTGCCAACAGAATTGTGCTGGTGTTTGCCATTTTACTTCTCTCAAGACTGCAAGCCTTGGCACAGTCAGTTGTTAGACTACCTTTTGACCCTTATTTTTAGCACACACACACAGACACAATACACACATACACACACACTCACACAAACATATAGACACGCACACACACCCACACAGTTTTGGTTCCATAAATCTTCAGTAAACCACAGTAGTAATGACCTTTTTAATGATTACCGTCATCATTATTGCACATCATTACTGGTTGTCCAGGGGCCCATTTGGCCCTTGCTAGCTGGCCTGGACTCTTTCTCACTCTAAGCTATTAATTCCCCATGTTCCCTGCTCATCGCATCCAAGACTCCCACCTCTCTCCCTGTTATAACTGCACCAACACTACCCTCCTCTCCCTTCTGGCTGGGATCAATGGGATCAATTGCCCCCACTTAGACTTCTTCCTTCCCTCCCTAAATGTAATCCTAACTTCTTTGTTCTAATTGCCCTGTTGGTTCTCTTTCCATCCCTCGGTCTCTCTCTCTCTCATCTCGTTCTCTCCCGCTCTTTGGTCCTGTCTGTATTGTATATGTCTGACTCTCTGTATACCATCTCTTTGTCCACCAGATCTCCCTCCTCTGCCCTCCTCTCCTTCAGGCCTGTGATGGGCTCTCCCCATCACCCTAAGTCTCCATCTGGTACTAATCCAGATGGCACTAGGGTTAACATAGCATCCTCTTGCCCATGCCATACTACTTCCACACCAAACAACATAGTACCCTAAATGGCACACATAATAGTATTTTTCTCTGTATTTGACAATGTATGTATGTCACGTGTATGCCATGTTGTGAAAGCTTAAAGATACCAGAATTTCCCACAGGTCTGATAAAAGTATCTATCTATCTATCCATCCATCAATCCATCTATCCCTCCATTTTTCCATCCCTCCCTCCCTCGGACTCCTGCTTCTCTCCCCTTTCTGTCTCATGTCCCTCCTTGTCCCGTCTTTGTCTCGGGGATGATATCCCCATGTGCCTCCTTGTGCATTTGTTTTGAGTTCAGGTTCTCCTTCTTTCTAGGCCTGTTTTGGGGCCTCCCTCTCTTGGTTCTATGTTCCTAAGTCCTAGTTCTCTCTCCCCTCCTCTGGCAGGCCTGCGTGGGGCCATCCCCTACGCCCTGAGCCTCCATCTGGGGCTGGAGCCCATTGAGAAGAGGCAGCTGATCGGCACCACCACCATCGTCATCGTGCTCTTCACCATCCTGCTGCTGGGCGGGGGCACCATGCCCCTCATCCGCATTATGGACATTGAGGACAGCCAGTCGCGACGCCGGAACAAGAAAGACATCAACCTCAGCAAGACTGAGAAGATGGTAAGTACGTCTCTCTCTTTCCCCCTCTCTCTCTCTCTCTCTCTCTCTATCTGTGTGTGTGTGTGTGTGTGGTCTGACCACATGCCGGAACGAGAAAGACATCAACCTCAGCAAGACTGAGAGGATGGTGGGTACTTCTGTGTGTGTGTGTGTGTGTGTGTGTGGTCTGATGTAAACAAGGGTAGGGGATGTAAACAAGTGTAGGGGATGTAAGCAAGTCTTGAGATTTGCAGCTTGTTCATCAATATTAGTCTTATTAGAACCTCATTCTGGGCGCATCGATGCAGAGCCCACCAATGTCAACTATTCTCACAAGGTTCCCGATGACATTTTAAAAGCTCTGTGCTGCACTTTGTCTGAGTGGACCACACACACACACACACAAACACATAGACACACATATGGACACACTCTTTCATCGCTCCTGTGTCTTCTCTTGGCTGATCTCGCACACTCACTCAAACAGTCTCCAGCGCACTCTCTGTCCAGTCAGGCCGTTAGGCGCAATGAGTGCTGGCGAGATTGATGTAGTTTGTGGTCGACAGTGCCACTGTCTGCATCAGGGACCTTGAGACCTCCCAATCTCCACCCCACTCCCAAACACCCCCCTCCCTCTCTTCCTCTCTCTCTCTCTATTTATCTCTCTATCTCTCTCTCCATGTCTTGTTGCCAATTGAAACGCTTTGTCTGATAGTCTGGTCAGAATGTGGAAGCCAAAGCTTATTAGACCCTGTGAGCCCCCCATTCTGCTCATTTTTTAAACCACAATTCTTCTTTCAAATAAGGGTTGTTTGCTGACCCTCCTCTTCTCTCGTCTCTCTTTTCATCCTGCCCTCCTTTCTTTTTCTCCTTCTTTTTATTTCAAGGCGTTGCATCAGGAAAGACATGCATCCAGAGGGTGGAAGACACTCCATGTCTCTCGCCCCTCTCTTTGTGTCCCTTCTGAAGGGTCTACTGTCCTGTGTGTGTTTGTGTATGTCTCGTGTGTGTGTATGTGTGTGTCCTGCCCTCATTTGTGCCCACGGTGAGATAAATCTCTCGTCCTCGGGGGGTGAGTTGAAGGGTGTTTGCTGATTGTGGCATCGTCTATAGAGGATGAAAGGCTTGATGTGATGTAACACTTCTTCAAAGCAGCCACTGTTTAAAAGGGACACTGCATTGACAGGGGAAGCACGGCCTGATTCTTTTGTGTGTGTGTGTGTGTGTGTGTGTGTGTGTGTATGTGTTGTTGCTGCTGTTTGAACTTACTAGTAACAGTTTTGTTTTCCTCACAAACATGGTCGTGTTTGACTGTGTGGCTGATGGATTTTTTTCCCTGCTTTTAGGGAATTGTTACTTTTTTTATACCTACCCACCTATCTATTTATCTGTCTGTATCTCTCCTCGTCTCCCTCTCTGTCCTCATTTGAGGACTAACTCCACTGATGTAATTTCTAACTTTTGTAGAATGTCTGTTGCTTTCTAGTGTTTCCCTAACGGCACTAATAACTTTCAGACTCTCTCCGTCTTTTCACAGCACAACAAACCTATCTTAAAAAAAACAGAAGAAAACATTTAATTTTCTCCATCTGTGTCAGAGTAACATTTTTCACTTTTGTTAACCTCTGGGGAAAATGTACTGAACATTGTTATTACTTTCAACTAAAACAGCCCCCCCCCTCCTCCTCTTAGGGTAATACCATTGAGTCAGAGCACCTATCGGAGCTGACAGAAGAGGAGTATGAGGCTCAGATTGTCCAGAGGCAGGACCTGAAAGGATTTATGTGGCTCGACGCCAAGTACCTCAACCCCTTCTTCACCCGCCGGCTCACCCAGGAGGTCAGGCCCGATTCTTTTAAGCCATTCTACACTGCTTACTAAATAACATCTGTTAGAAACGACACAGAAATGGTCATAAACAACAGTACATTCTTGTTTATTTCAGTTGTATGTGCTTCATTTTTTCATTTGTCATTGTTTTCATCACATGACCTAAAACTATTTAGTGCTCCTATGTATAGTTGTAATTTCAAATGAAACTCGACTGCAAAACATTTATATACAGCTCTAATTTACTGTGACTCAGTATGGTCAGCAGTTTCCCAGTCCTTTATCTTGGCACTCAGTGCAGTGCAGTTCCTCAGACCTCAGACATGCTCATTCATTACACACACGGATTTGGACAGGAGTCCAGAACTATAAGGTAATTATTAGCTCTTGGTAGCTCATTTTCTCTCTGAGGTTCGGCCCACCCTTTAGGACTGTAGCGTAGTTATGGTGACTCGTGAGGGGGTGAAACTGTGGCCGATGGGCCTTTGAGCATCCACAACACTCACTTGTAAGTCTTTTATTATGCAGGCTTGAACACTTTTAGATGGATGCATTTGCTCCCTGATTTGACTACAGAACTGTTGTATGTCGATAATAATGGGGAGTCATTTTTGTCCTAAAGTCAGTTAAGTCCAAAATGAGCAGCTGCTTGATAGTCTGAGAGTGGCACTGGGATGTTTTTCAGTGGAATGCAGGCGAAGTATTGGCTGTATTGATCAGATGCTATGGGGTCTTCCTGTTCTCATTCGTTTTAGCATCTCAAGATGCTAGCAGACTGGAGCATGAACAAGAATAGCGATTAGTTCAAAGATTGATTTCAGAATGAGTTCTGTGTGGACAGAAGCTCGGCTGTATGGACTACTACATCTGGCATTGAAGTGCCTGAGAGCCACTGTAAATGGACAGAATGGAGATAGCATTGGCCAAATGCCAATGTCTTTTCCTAGTCCAAACCCTGAACCTTCAAAGACTGCCATGAATCAGCCAATCACGATGCAAAATTTAACTTTTGGGGGTTCGGGATGTAGATTTTTGAGGGTTCAGGATGTAAATCTCATGTGTTTTTCTTATGGGTTCTGATGGTGCATCTCTCTGATATGATATGGGACATGAAGGTGCAGTTCTCTGATATCTGATGTCTCTGATCCAGGACCTGCTTCATGGCCGCATCCAGATGAAGAGCCTGACCAACAAGTGGTACGAGGAGGTGCGTCAGGGGCCCTCTGGTTCCGAGGATGACAACGACGAGACCGAACTGCTCTGAGCCCCATGGAGGTCACAGTTCAAGGTCAGGCTCATGGCCAAGCCCGCCGACCTCTCCTGTGGTGGAATCAAAAGGCCTGGCCTCCCTAACCTACATGAGCATCTAGTGGATCGCTCCACTGGTTTCCCTTACCACGTGTTTCACACAGGCCCTCCCTATGCTGGAGTGTACCACTTTGGCCAGATGGGGGAACAGAAGAAGGAGCACTGGGAGATTTCCTAAAACTGTGGAAGTGTTGAAGGACAACACCGAATAGTGACCGGGGATGTTATTAGAACCCAGAAAAGGGCGGGTCTTAATGGAACTACTCCAGTGCACATTTGTCTGTATGGTCTCTTTTGTTGTCACTCATTTGTTAATATTTCTGTTGTGTTTTCGCATTGTGTGACACAAACTTATGGAGGGAAAACACCACCAGTGAATGTTTTTTTTGTTTGTTTGTTTTTTCTTCGGGCTTTGATGATAAATGTGAATGTTGCTTATGATTTTTTTTATATTTATTGGGGAAGGGAAAATACTAATACAGGTATATCTTTAAACAAATCTTTCACTTTATTACATTTATGTGATTCATTTTTCATTTGTCTACGTGAAGGAAAGCATTATAAATGGAAGCTAATGACCACACTGTGTTGAGAAGACAAAACTCAGTTTGATTATGAATGTTTGTTTTGTATGTTGAGGAAATGCTTTTATAATGTGCAATCAATAGTTATAATAAATCTTACCACCTCACTCTGGTTATCTTTGAATTTCTCATTTAATCTTCTGCAAATAACACGAGGAGTTTCTGAATGCCACAGTGTGTGTATGTGTCTGTGTGTGTGTGTGTGTGTAATCCCCTCAGTGTGATTACTTCAGCGAGCCATGTCCCGACTCCATGCTGATGGATTGGATTGTATCTGGTAATTATAGCCTTGGGCCTTGGTGAGATGTCACACACTACTGTCACTGAGTTGCTTGTACTGTTGATTTTATTCATGTTTTGTTTATTTTTCCTGTGACAGTTGCGGATAAAATAAAGCTTAATTGAGTCTGTTGAAGAAAACAACTTAAAACATGCACATGCACGCACACACACACACACACACTTGCTGAGGGACTGGTGTTGCGCTCAAAATATGTAGAATGATAATGAAATGTCAGAAATTTAATTGCGATGTTGATGTTGGAGATTGTGGACACTCAAGCAAACACTGAAAAGATGGCTATCTTCGATCAGCTGTTGTTGACATGCCCAGGCACTCTAAAGACAATGGAATGCTACCATTGCTACCCACCCACAGTGGCTGGCTGTGTGTGTATGTATGTATGTATCTATGTATGTGTGTGTGTTTTCCTCTGACCAGAGCTGCTCAACTCCTGCGTCTACCCCCCTCCCCATTCCTAGATATGTCTGTGACTATATTAGTATAGTCCAGGTTTTGGGCAACGGGGTGACTGAACCCCCCCCACACACACATACACACACACTGGTATGGCACATTAGAGACCAGCATGGTACAGATGATGCTCCTCAAAGAGAAGGTGTGAGGTTAGAGAGACCTCTACAAGTCACAGCACATCACACACACCCACACATCCCACCACCCTGGAAAGATGGAAGAAGAAGGTTGAAGGGTGAATACAAGATGTGTGTGTGTGTGTGTGTGAGTGGGTTGTTGCTCAGAGTTGTGTATGTGTGTGTCTGCGTTTGTGTGAGTGTGCATGTGTGCGCATCTGTTTTATGAAGATCTAAGCTTGGAGGAAGAGAAAGTTGGCTGAAGCTGACAGGCTTACATTTCTTGAAATGGCAGTTCCACATAGGCACCCATAGGGGGCAGTGCAATCCCAGCTGGTGCTGGTTGTGTGTTTCCTTTCTACCTGATGAGTTTGATGCTCTCTCTCTCTCTCCCTCTCTTTCTCCCCCTCTCTCAGCTTTTACATGTTTATCTTCTTTCCTCTATTTGTCCTTTCTTTGTTTTCCTGTCTTGACTTTCCTTTCTTTCTTGACTTCTTGTCTTACTTGTCTTTTTCATTGTTCCTATTAAGGACAGGTACTTTTTTTTAAAATTACCATAGGATCAAGATATATGTGTGGCAGTGCACTTGCAATGCCCCTCTCAATTCATTGCAGGGCTTTTATTTACAGGATACTGCAGAGACATCTTCATCTACCTAAAAAAAATAGTCTGTGATCTTATAACAACCTGTAGACTTGGCAGAGATACTTCAGCCAAATAATGCAAATGTATATTGCTTATGGGAATGTTTATACTGTACTGTATGTTAAATGTGAAATTGATGGGAGACAGAGATTCCTTTCAGAAGGTGTGTGTGTGTGTGTGTGTGTGTAGTGTGTGCAGTTTGCAATTAAAAGGTTGGTGAACATATCTCTCCTATCCTTGCTTCCCTACATTGGCTCCCTATTAAAAGTCGAATTGATTTTAAAATACTCCTCCTAACCTACAAAGCCCTCAAGGGCGATGCACCAACATATATTAAAGACTTACTTGTCCTTTACCACCCTCCTAGAACCCTAAGATCCCAAAATGCTAGTTTCCTTGTAATCCCAAGAATATCAAAATCTACGATAGGAGGAAGCGCCTTCTGTTACCGTGCACCCCTCCTGTGTAATAGTAAAACTGAATTGAATTGAATTGAATTCATGGATACGAGGTGAGGGGTGGATTTAATGTTGCCTAATCCTCAATGCACTGTGCATACAAAGAGCCTATAGGACCTATAGAGAGGGTAATCACCAGAGTGGACTGGATTGTGGAGGTTAGAGATGACTCACTGTCCCCTTGTTTATTTATCCATGTCTATGCTTCAGACAAGATGTTTTGGTGCAATTTGACCATGCATTTGAGTTAGGTAAACCTTGTGGAAAGGTAAGTGAATTTAATTCCTTCATATTGTGAGATGTGGCATTTGACCTTGGCAGTGGTATGAGATGTCTAAATGGAACTAATAAAGTCTACCATTACACCATGTAATAGTTAAGATAGTGTTGGTTTTCTAGAATGCAGGAGTCACCAGCACTCGTCTTCCCCTCCTTGCCTTCCTCAGCTCATGTTGTCTGGTTATCTTTGTTCAGTGGTATGTAGCCTACCGTGAAGACCTGCCACATTCATAAAGGTCTTCTGGCACCCAGAAGATTTTGGAAGACCTCTGAGTCAGTGTGTGTGTGTGTGTTTGTGTGTGTATGTGCGCACGCGCACATGTGAGGCAGACAAGACAGTGCTGCAGTGAAGTTTGGTGCAGTATCACAGACACTCCTGGGAATGCAGATGGGAACATTTGAAACTATGAAGCATCAGAGAAGGTCATGGCATGTAGTGGGAGGTAGAGGAGGGGCTTTTGTGAAGCCCCTGTGCATCATGCATAAGGGAGATGTGTCTGTTTGTTTGTTTGGTTCATCTTATATTCCTGTGTTCAGTCCCTCCCTGAATACAAGGTCCAAGTGTAAGTGTCAGCGCTAAGGTTTTTCACAGAGAACAAAGATATGTATGAAATGTCCAGCAGTGTTCCACGACTTTGCTTCACATTGCTTTGATTAAGTTGAACATCATATGTGAAATGCTTTAGATAAAAAAGATGGCTAACTTGAATCTATGAATGATTTTTTCTCCCCACAGGGTGTCTGTGCTGGGGCCTGTGAATCATAAACCACACACACTATCTCCATCGACATGCTGTGCTCAGCAATGTTTTCAATGATAACAGGAGTCCGTTGTGTGTCTTAACCCCAGCTACTGGCTCCCAGTCTGTTTTGAATTCAAACAGCATACTTCATATCCCCATGAGGTAATAACCTGTTATCACCTCTCCTCTTATAAATGTTTGTATAGTTTCTCCTTGTATAAATATGTGTCTCTGTGTGTGTGTGTGTGTGTGTGTAGATGAGAGAGAAAGAGAGTGTTTGTGTGTGTCTGTAAATCCTCTGCCACAAATCTGTCTCCCTTATGAGATGATAATCAGCGAATTAAATTTGGAGGCTGCAGCACCTTTTATTCATAAGCTTCAGTGACCTTAAGTGACCTCCAGTGGTCAGGTATATCGAAGGGTACAGACTGTTTGGCATCTTACCTTAAACACTTCTCTGACGCACTGGCGTGATGATGTTCCCCTGCAAATACACTCTCATCAGGCTGACCACAGTGAAGGACCATTTAGCCTTTCTTGTCACCCATTGTCAATAATTACAATATCCTTGACCCAGTTGACCTGAGTAGGAGGGAGGTGAGGAGGTTTGCATGAGTCTGCGGGTTGACAAGCAAACTGAGATGTCAATGTGTGTACAATCTGACCTTCTCGTAAGCATGCTTACACCACATTCTTTCACACCAAGGCCTCCATTCCTAAGAGTAAAAGAAAAGATTGACTTATCACTTACTTATCATTCTTTTTGAAGGAATCTGTGTCTCCCATATATTTCATACTCGACATACTGTCTTTTGGATTGAGCAGTGAGCATGTTTGACCTCAGGAGCTGACCCCTCTCTCCCTCTCTCTTTCACTCCATCTCACTCCATGGAAATCTTTATGCATGATGGATGGATTCTACCCTTATGGAAAGGACATAGGGAGCCTTGGGCAGCTGAGGGTACATATGTCAGGCAATGTGTGTGTATGCGCGTGAGAGTGTATGTGTGTGTATATGAGCCGTATAGCAGTTGGCATGAGAGACACCACAAGCAAGTTGGTCCATTTGAGCAGAGAGCCCTGAGGTAATCATCCATCCCTCACCCCCCACCTCCTTGCCTGAGGGTCACCGTGTCTTTGGCAGAACAGCAGTGGAACTCTGCTGTCCCTCTGATAGCCAGTTGGGGCAGATAAAAACCTCACAGGGGACTGCTGACAGGGATTTGTCCTGGGAGGGCAGTACCTGTTGCTCTGCTGGGATTCTGAATGGTAAATACAACGTCCATTAGAGGTGTGTGTGTGTGTGTGTATGTACGTTTTTGTCTGTGTGAGTGTGAATGTGTGTGTGTGAGAGAGAGAGAGTGTGTGGTTTACACATCCATGCTGAGCTCGCTGCAAAAGCATTGATTAAACCATTGCTGTGGAATGCAATTTAGCATCACAACAGGATACCCCAAACTCTGTCAAACTACCTGACCAGTGGGAAGGAGAAACAGTGTGTGTGTGTGTGTGTGTGTGTGTGTGTGTGTGTGTGTGTGTGTGTGTGTGATAGATACACACTTGTATATACAACACGGACACGGACAGCTGTAAAAGTACCGTGAGTGCTGTTTGTGTGTGTGTGTGTGTGTGTGTATGAGTGCTGTGTGCTGTGAATACTATATGTGTGTGTTTGCTCTCAAGCCCTGCTAATACGGCTGTGTGGCAGTTTGGTTTGTCCTCTTTGGTTTGACACAGAGCATGAAATCGAGAAGGAGGGAGTTCATGGAATGAAAGATGGCAAGAGGGGTCGTGGGGGAGGGGAGAGAAGCCAGGAAGAGGTGGAGAATGTGGAGGACACTGAGGTAGCCGAGGCTTCCTCACCGAGAATGAAAGGAAGGAAGAGGTTTTGTGTATATATACACACACCTTTTATCCAAAAGAGCAAAGGTTGTGTGTGTGTGTGTGTGTGCCTGTGTGTGTGTGTGTGTGTGCGCGCGCGAGCGTGCAAGGCGTCGATTGTAAAAATGGCCGCAGGTCTGAGTGGGCACATTTTAATTAACTAATGCTGAGTATGCCACTGCACACACTCCACTCATAGACTGAAAACCACACACACACACACACACACACACACACACTCTCACACACACACAATGTCACATATATTCATAAAACACTTCTGCAGCCCAGGGGCATCTCATTTCTGACAGTGTCAGAGGAAAAGAATATTCTACACATGCCCCCATCCCCCACACACACCTGTGTGTGAGGCTGTGTAATCCATGCTTTGTATGCATGACTTGTGTGTGCTGTCCTGGAGTACGTTAGTGGAATTACGCAGAGGTGTTTGTAGGGAGACCAGCGTGTCAAACTCCACCTTTATCTCTCAGCACCCCCCCACCCCCACCCTCTCTCTCTCTCTTTCAGCTATTCACACACACACACACACACACACACACACACACACACACTCTGTTTAACCTTACAGGAGTGGGGGGCTTTTCTTACAGCCAAACTGCAATATGACTCACCAGCAGTTATGAATTTTTCTTTCTTTCTTTCTTTCTTTCTTTCTTTCTTTCTTTCTTTCTTTCTTTCTTTCTTTCTTTCTTTCTTTCTTTCTTTCTTTCTTTCCTATATACACACACTCTCTCTTTCTCACTCACTCCCTCACACATACACATCCTTCTTTTTATCTCTCTCTATCGCTCCTCTCTCATTCATATTCATTTCTTTCTTTGTTGTCCCAACTCTGTCCGTCACCCACCCACATGCATACACACGCACACACACGCACACACACACACGCACACACACAAACACACATGCAGCTTGTCTCTCACTTTCTCTGTGCCTCTCTCACACGCATCAAAACACAGACATTCTAGCTCTCTCTCTCTCTATTTCTCTCTTGTAATCTCACTCTTTATTTCTCATTCTCACTTTCATCTCTCTCTCTCTCACACACACACACACATACACACAACATGGCTCAGGATAAATTGCTTAAGTGAGAGTAGGAGCAAGAGAGAGCAGAAGGAAAGCGTGATCAAGCGCAAGACAGAGACAGAGAGACAGTCTGATAGAGAGAAAGAGGAACCCATGCTGTGTATCTCTGCCAGTACTCCACATAAGGAAAAAAAAACACTCAGAGTGATGCTACCACCCTCTCTTTATACAAACAGCATATCTAAAAGAGGTGGAGATGGAGATGGAGGCCCAAACACCATTCATCGCCTCCCTTGTGTTCTGCTCTCAATATCTTTCCCGGGGGGCTGCATCTGAACCAAACCCAGGCCACATGGGGGCCACATCTGGCCCTAGCGTAACTTGACTGTTTGAGTGTGCTATGGGCAAATGATTGAGAAAGAGAGAGAGTGATGCATTGCTCTTCTCCTATGGCATTTTCCAACTCTCTCAGCACTCTAGGGGTCTCTTCAGAAGTCTGGGCTATACTTGCAGATCCAGAGGAAGAAGAGAGAAGTGGACAGACTTTCATTTTCTTTTAAAGGCAAAAAGTTTTGCTCTCTCACTCTATTTCCTTTACATCTCTCTCTCTGTGCACGCTGCATGCTGTGCACAAGACCCAATGATCTCAGCAGTGTTTGATGTTTATGGACTATTTAGAAGTGGCTCCCTGTTGAAGGCAGATCAATGAGGCCTGATCAATAGACACAGTTGAGAATAATTTCTATTGACAGTGCAGAGGTGGTTTAGCCTCTGATGTTTGCTCGAGCTGTTTGATTATTTGTTTGTTTGTTTGTTTGTTTATTGTAGTTTCAAAAATGTTTCTACTGAAGTAGTTTTAACTGCTGTCTTCTGCTGTCTTCTCTGTTGTAACTCCTCGGGCCTCCATCTTTGCAGCTGCCCCTGCCCACCTGAGCTGTCTGCCCCTCAGGTGAAGGCTAATGACACTTCTGCCAATGCTGCCCTGCTGGATGAGTCCAGAGTGACATCTTGGATCAATAAGCCCTTGCCTGTCCGCTTCTGGTTCCCTTGACACCTTGCTAAAAGAAATCATGAAAACTTGTCCCCAAAAAATCAAGGGAGTGATGAATGTTTGTAGAGAGTGCTATTTTGTTTTACTTTGCAACTCAAAGTCAACTCAACTTCAAAGCAACATACAGGTTAGGGGAATGTGAAATTGCAGATGGTGGCCACCTGGATAATCCTTACATCTGACAGTGCACTATGAGAAACAATAAGTAATACTTGCTTCACTGGAAAAAAATACTTGGCCATTTAGTGTCCAATTTACTTGAAAAAATTGTGTAAAAATGGTGTGATATGTTGCTGAAATGAGTCAAGTAAACGTAACTAGTATCTTTCAAGTACAGCTTATTTCAAAAGTTGGTGGAAACATCTTGCCTCAACTGAGTTAAGTGAACATAGCTAGTGTCTTTCAAGTTAAAAGAGAATAGTTATGTTTACTTAAGCCGTTTGAGGCAACGAGTTTCCACTGATTTTTTTAAGTAAGCTTTACTTTTTTTTTTACAGTGTGGCAGAGCAATATCGATATTGTCTTTGTGTTAGTGTATGCAGAGTAGTGAAGTGAGCTATATTTTTATGGGCCATCCTGTTTCCCTGCCATCTTTCTCACAGGTAGTTCACCTGATCCACCTGCTGGGACTGTAAAGGCCAGACTAATGTATAGTGCTCCCTTTCTCCATTCCAGTACACTTTGGAATTTGGTCTCCTTTTTTACACTATGCAACATAGTGCATCATCACTAGTACCCCTTCACTGTTTTGTGTGCTTTCATTTACTTTATGAAATTAATTTGAAGTCATCCACGCATGGTCTTCCACTCAAGTAAAGTTGGTAGGAGCGAAAATATGCAAATGTTCTGTATGCACAGAATGTGATCACACATAGTGCTCCATGTCTGCAGGATGCATTTGATTTCTGATTTTTGATTTTTCATAGTGCTTGACATGACATGAGTGCTTCATATTGTATGTGTGTGTGTGTGTGTGTGTGTGTGTGTGTGTGTGTGTGTGTGTATGTGTGTGTGTGTGTGTGTGCGGTTGTCAGTTTTGCATCAGTTCCTTGCTCATTAATGCGATGATGAGCCCATGTGGAGCCTGGTTCAATTGATGAGGCCGTTGATGCAGCGAGGTTGCAAAATTAAATTGGTGAGAATCATGAGAATCTTGTGGAAAAGGATGCACACACACACACAGTCTGACAACACACGTATGTGCAGACACACACACACACACACACATAAGGCAGGAGGGCACAATGGCAAGAGAATTGGTCTTGTGGCTTCAAACAGAATCATGGGGCCTT